>ML435306.1:30804-55577 GCA_005239525.1 Nicotiana knightiana | reverse complement strand
AAAATATTATTAGACGTATTATGCATTTATGCTTAATGTTTTAGTTTGTTATTTTAATATTATTAGACGTATAAATACAAGTTTAAACTTTAATTTGAAGTATTAAATGTAAACTTTAATTTGCAAGTTTGAAGTTTTGAACTTGCAAATTATAAGTAAATTCTTAATGATATATTCAAATATAAGAATTTTAAAGTATTTGTATCCTTTATTCAAACACTATTTTTATAAGTTTATTTTTTTGTTTATATTTTTACGATAGTTCTAACAAATACAAAAAAAAATAATTTTTTTTTACTGTTAACCCGGCCCGGCCCGGCAGTACCCCCTACCCGCACGGGTTCATTTTTACCCGGATAAGCCCCAACCCGTTAAACCCGTTAACAATTAACCGGTAAGAACCCGTAACCGCAACCCGTCAGGTTCAAAAAAAATGTAACCGGCCCGGCCCGGCCCACCCGTTAGACACCCTTAGCTGAAGTTCCCCATTTACTAGAGCTGAAGTTCGCAAGCTACTTCAGGCCCGTCTACTAGAATGCTGAAGTTTTGCGTGATTGTCTTTGCTACTTCAATCCCGCATGCTGAAGTTATGCGCAAAAATGGGTAAGGATGTAATTTTTTTTACAAAACGGGTATAAGTTAAAACGTGGCACAAAAAGTGGGTACGGATGCTGACCCAGTTGTGTCTAAAAAATAAAATTCGTTGCTCCCTAACCAAATAGAAATCATGGATATGTTAGTATGCTTTTAGGCACACTCTTAATTAACCAAATCATCATGATTATGTACACGTTCGCGTGACACGAATACAATTTTAAATGAACACTCGCGTAAATGCTCTTAGACGCGATTTTTAAAATAACTATCGTGATTGCGTACACGTTCGCATGACATGATTACAATTTTTTTCAAATAAATTCAAGGTACGCGGTCACGCGACTTTAACTAAGGTTTTCTTAAATAAACTAAGTGTCGTGAATTGTATACACGTACGCGTGATGTGATTCTTGACACGCCAAATTAAACGAGTATACGTACTCGTAACTCATATCAAGGTAATCCTTTAGATAAACCAAGTAGTTAAAAAGCGGTAAAGGATAAGCTCACATAGGTCCTAAAATGAATAATAATATCAAATAAGCCAAGTATGAATCATTAAGCGACCGTGCTAGAACCACGGAGTTCGGGAGTGCCTAACACCTTCTCCCGGGTGAACAAAATTTCTTACCCGGTCTTCTGGTTTGCAGACTTTTAACGGAGTCAAATTTCCTCGATTTGGGATTTTAAAATAAATGGTGACTTAGAAAACCGTAAATAATTCCGAGTGGCGACTATGAAAATAAATAAATAATCTCAATTCAATTATGTCACTTAAATTGAAAAAACTCCCTTATACCACCCTTACCGGTGAAAAAGGAAGTGTGACAGTAGGTACTTGGATTTCTGTACTTGATACGTATTTGCTGCTCACTATCTTACATGTCTACTGTACTTCATCATATCCTGTCATATATTATATTGTTGGACCCTAGTGAGTGTCAAGTCAACCTCTCGTCACTACTTCTTCGAGATTAGACGGGATACTCACTGGGTACATATTTATTTATGTACTCATGCTGCACTTCTGTACTTAACTGTACGGTTCTGAGGCTGGTGCATCTGGTTATCATACCGGAGCTGGATATTGACTGTAGCGGATCTGACTTCACGGTGAGCTACTTCTCCTGATGATCCTCAGCAGCGCCTTGGAGTTCTTTTCCTTATTTTCCTGTCTATTTATTTCAGACAGTAGGATTGTATATACATATTCTGTCTTTAGTACATCCACTTAGATTGCCCGTGATACTCGTGACACTAGTTCCTGGCACACACGTGGTAGTTGTTTGGGGATTTTGGGCTGTATATTTATGTATACTTGCACGTTGGCTCAGCGTCTTTATGGTTACTTTTGGATCTGAAACTAGGTTATTGTCTTTTGATGTCACATTTTAACCTGTTAAATTTGGTAAATGGTAAATTATTTAATCGAAATAAGAATGAACACTTAGCGAAATTTGTGTTGGCTTGCCTAACCCCGTCGTTGGGCGCCATCACGACCTGAGTTAGGATTTGGGTCGTGACAATGTCGTATCAGAGCTTTAGGTTCACGTAAGTCTCACGAGTCACGGGCAGACCCAGTAGAGTCTTGTGGATCGGTACGGAGACGTCTGTACTTATCTTTAGGAGGCTACAGGGTGTTAGGAAAACTCTCTTTATCCATATTCTATCGTGCAATCGGTGATGTACTTAAACTCATTCTTCTATTCTCTCACAGATGGTGAGGACGCGCGCATCCGATGATCCTGATCTGGGAGATGTCGCTATCCCCGTCGCTCGAGGTCGTGGTAGAGGCAGGGGAAGGGCACCGGCCTGAGGTAGGGGATGAGGGCGTCCCAGAGCTATTCCAGTTGCACCACCGGAGGATCCCATCATAGAGGAGCAGGACGAGGTGCCTCCAGTAGATCCTGCTCCAGCGGACTTCATGACAGCGCCAGGCTTCCAGGAGGTTATGGGTCGTATGATGAGATTCATGGACACCATATCCCATGATGGTTTATTTCCAGAAGATCCTGCCACTTCATAGGCGGGAGGGGGAGTCTAAACCCGTACCACCCAGGCCGCAGGACAGGCAGCAACAACACATCATACCCCGGTACACTGCCCGTGGGTGGTACCCAGCCTGTAGTAGCAGCACCGGAGCCCAGACCAGCTGTGGATGGCAATCAACAGAAGATGTTAGACAGATGGACTCGATTGCGCCCTCCAATCTTCGGGAGTGAGCGAGGTGAGGATTCCCAGGACTTTATTGATAGGTGCAGGGATAGACTGCACAATATGAGGATCCTAGCATCCCATGGAGTGGATTTCACCACATTCCAGTTAGAGGGCAGAGCTCGCAGGTGGTGGCAGTCTTATATTCTCAGCAGGCTAGCAGATTCTCCTACTGTCACTTGGGAGCAGTTCACACAAATGTTCTTGGAAAGATATATTCCACCCTCTGAGAGGGAAAAGCTACGGGTTCAGTTTGAGCTATTAGAGCAGGGGCAGATGTCCGTGACAAATTATGAGGCCAGATTTTCAAAGCTATCACGCCATGCACTTATGATATTACCCACTGATGCTGAGAGAGTGCGGAGGTTTGTATCAGGGTTGCATCCAGGTATTAGATCCACCATGGCTCGAGAGGTGGAGATAGGTACTCCTTATCAGCTCGTAGTGGAGCTTGCTCGCAGGATTAAGGGTTATCGGTCGAGGAGAAGGGAGCAGGGTCAGCAGGATAAGAGGGCTAGGTTCTCAAGATATTTCAGGGATGCCCCAGCTAGGAGAAGAGGTCACTTTGGGGGTGATCAGCCTAGCAGACCTTCTTATAGCACCTCCACTACCTCCCCGAGGTGTTCCAGTTAGGCCCCAGTTCAGTGTCATGCCAGAGTGCTCCTACGGTCCTCCAGCTATTCAGAGTTCTCCCAGTGATTACTCAAGTCGCCAGCGATCCTCCAGTTCTTATTTAAGTGCTATGTCAGAGGGTTCACATCGCTCTCCGGCCATTCAGGATTCTTCTTCTTCGGGACAACAAGATATGCCACCTATGAGATGTTACGAGTGCGGGGATCTGGGCCATGTGAGGAGGGCTTGTCCCAGGTTTTGGGCAAGACAATGCAGCAGGGTTATCAGCCTATGAGTTCAGCACCAGCAGTCCGGCCACCTAGGGGTGGAGGACAGGTCAGCAGGGGTCGTCCTAAAGAGGGAGGCCAGTCAGGAGGGGATCAGTCAGCTCCTGTTCACTCCGGTGGGGCTCAGTCTTCAGGTGCTCCAGCCAGATTCTATGTTATTCCGGCCAGATCAGATGCAGTGGCCTCAGACGCCGTGATCACATGTATTATCTCAGTATGTGGTAGAGAGGCTTCAGTATTGTTTGATCCAGGATCCACTTATTCATATGTTTCAGCCCTATTTGCTCCTTTTCTGGATGTTTCTCGTGAGTCCTTGGGATCTCCTACATATGTGTCCACTCCTGTGGGCAATTCTATGGTGGTAGACCGGGTCTATCGATCTTGTGTGATCACCTTCTGTGGGTTCGAGACCAGAGCTGGCCTTTTATTGCTCGACATGGTTGATTTTGAGGTTATTCTAGGCATGGATTGGCTATCTCCTTATCATGACATGCTTGATTGCCATGCCAAGATAGTTACTTTAGCCATGCCCGAGTCGCCAAGGCTGGAGTGGAGGGGTTCTTCAGTTAGTGTAGCCATCCGGGTTATTTCATTCATGAAGGCTCGACATATGGTCGAGAAGGGTTGTCTGGTCTATCTTGCTTATGTGCGGGACACCACCGCCGAGTCCCTGAATATCGATTCAGTGCCAGTTGTCCGTGAGTTTGTTGATATATTTCCTTCAGACCTTCCAGGCATGCCTCCAGATCGAGATATTGATTTTTGCATTGAGTTAACTCCAGATACTCAGCCTATATCCATTCCTCCGTACTGTATGGCTCCTAAGAAGTTGAAGGAGAAGCTTGAGGAGTTATTAGCTAAGGGGTTTATCAGACCGAGTGTATCACCATGGGGGTGCTCCAGTTCTACTTGTGAAGAAGAATGATGGGTCTATGTGGATGTGTATTGATTACCATCAGTTGAATAAGGTGACCATTAAGAACAAGTATCCTCTGCCGCGCATCGATGATTTGTTTGACCAGTTGCAGGGTGCTCGCGTGTTTTCTAAGATTGATTTAAGGTCGGGTTATCATTAGTTGAAGATTCGGGCCTCAGATGTTCCGAAGACTGCATTTCGTACCAGATATGGCCATTACGAGTTCCTAGTGATGTCCTTTGGCCTGACTAATGCCCCAACAGCATTAATGGATTTGATGAATAGGGTGTTCATGCCGTATATTGATTCCTTCATCATTGTCTTCATTGATGACATTTTGATCTATTCGCGGATCCTGGGTGAGCATGAGCAGCATTTGAGAGCGTTGCTTCAGACCTTGCGAGAGCAGAACCTATATGCTAAGTTCTCCAAGTGTGGGTTCTGGTTGGAGTCTGTGGCATTTCTGGGGCATGTGGTGTCCAGAGAGGGTATCAAGGTTGATCCTCAGAAGATTGAAGCAGTTCATAGTTGGCTGCGTCCTACTTCAGCTACAGATATCGGGAGCTTTCTGGGCCTAGCAAGTTATTATCGCCGATTCGTGGAGGGGTTCTCTTCTATTGCAGCTCCATTGACTAGGTTGACTCAGAAGAATGCCCTGTTTCAGTGGTCCGACGAGTGTGACACGAGCTTTCAGAAGCTCAAGTCAGCATTGACCTCAGCACCAATTCTGACATTACCTTCCGGTTTTGGGATGTATATTGTGTATTGCGACGCTTCACGTATCGGGTTGGGATGTGTGTTGGTGCTGGATGGGAGCGTTATTGCTTATGCTTCGCTTCGGTTGAAGTTTCATAAGAAGAATTACCCTGTGCACGACTTAGAGTTGGCGGCGATTGTTCATGCTCTGAAGATTTGGAGGCACTACTTGTATGGTGTGTCCTGTGAGGTTTATACCGATCACCGTAGCCTTATTGAAAACGGCCTAACTAATGAGCAATATTTCTAAAGCAAGAAGCAAGGGCTTTTTTATTAATTAATATTAATTAATTCATTATTATATTATGTCTTTCTTTCTGAAGTTTGCAGCACTTATTCAAGCAGAGGGATCTTAATTTGAGGCAGTGCAAATGGCTTGAGTTGTTGAAGGACTATGATATAATCATTCTCTATCATCCGGGCAAGGCAAATATGGTAGCAGATGCCTTGAGCAGAAAGACAGTGAGTATGGGTAGCTTGGCCTTCATTGCGGCAGAGGAGAGACCTCTAGCCTTGGCCATTCAGTCCTTGGCTAATCGCCTAGTGAGGTTAGATATTTCGGAGCCTCGTCGATTTATTGCGTGTGTGGTTTCTCAGTCTTCGTTATTGGGAGAGATTAGGGCTCGACAGTTTGATGATCCAGGCTTAGCAGAGCTTTGGGAGTCAGTGGTCCAGGGTAGGTCCAAGGAGATTACTATGGGCGAGGATGGTGTTCTGAGACTTAAAGGCCGTGTATGTGTTCGTAATGGCCTGAGGGAGAGGATTCTAGCAGAGGCACACAGTTCCCGGTATTCTGTTCATCCTTGTGCTACGGAGATGTATCTTGATTTGAAGCAGCATTTCTGGTGGAGGCGGATGAAGAAGGACATTGTGGAGTATGTGGCCAGGTGCCTTAATTGCCAGTAGGTTAAGTATGAGCATCAGAGGCCAGGAGGCCTGTTTCAGCAGCTGCCCATTCCGGAGTGGAAGTGGGAGCGCATCACTATGGACTTCGTGGTTGGGTTGCCTCGGACTTTGCGGAAGGTGGACGCAATTTGGGTCATTGTGGATAGATTGACCAAATCGGTGCATTTTATTCTTGTGGCTACTACTTATACTTCTGAGAGGCTATCCCAGACCTACATTCGGGAGATAGTCCGGTTGCACGGTGTGCCAATGTCCATTATATCGGATCGAGGTCCTCAGTTCACCTCGCACTTCTGGAGAGCATTGCACAGTGGGATGGGCACTCAGATAGATCTCAGCACAGCATTTCACCCTCATACTGATGGCCAGTCGGAGCGTACAGTTCAGATATTGGAGGACGTGCTCAGGGCTTGTGTGATTGATTTTGGGGGTCAGTGGGACCAGTTCTTGCCTTTGGCCGAGTTTGCGTACAATAACAGTTATCAGTCCAGCATCGAGATGGCTCCATTTGAGGCTTTGTATGGTCGGCGGTGTCGTTCTCTTATCGGGTGGTTTGAGCTTGGTGAGGCTAAGTTATATGGCACTGATCTAGTAAGAGATGCTCTGGAGAGGGTGAAGTTAATTCAGGAGAGGCTCCGCACAGCGCAGTCCAGACAGAAGAGTTACGCGGATCAGAGGGCGCGTGATGTAGCATTTATGGAGGGAGATAAGGTCCTGCTGAAGGTCTCGCCGATGAAGGGCATTATGAGATTCGGGAAGAAGGGAAAGCTGAGCCCAAGGTTTATAGGTCCTTTCAAGGTATTGAGGAGGATCAGAGAGGTTGATTATGAGCTAGCTTTACCTCCCAGGTTATAAGGAGTTCATCCGGTTTTTCATGTATCCATGCTCCGGAGATATCATGCCGACTTTTCTCACGTGGTTGATTCCAGCACTATTCAGTTAGATGAGAAGTTGGGCTACGAGGAGGAGGCAATTGCTATTATTGATAGGCAGGATCGCTAGTTGAGATCCAAGAGAATTTCTTCCGTGAAGGTCCAGTGGAGGGGCCAACCAGTTCAAGAGGCGACTTGGGAGTCCGAGGAGGACATGCGAAGCAGATATCCACATCTTTTCAGCACTTCAGGTACGATTCTAGACTCGTTCGAGGATGAACGTTTGTTTAAGAGCGGGAGAGTGTAACAACCCGACAGGTCATTTTGCGTATTAGGACCTCGTTCCCCTAAATGAGACTTCCAGTAGCGGCTTATTTTGATTTATGACCTGCGGGGTCAGGTGGTTCCGGATTCGGAAGTGTATAGAGTGCTATAGGGACACTTGGTTCCTTAAGGTTGGCCCTTTTGGCCAAATTTTGACTTCGGTCAACATTTTCTATAAACGACTTCGGAATCGAGTTCCGAAAGTTCACGTAGCTTCGTATGATGATTTTGGACTTGGGCGTATGTTTGGAATAGGTGTTCGATGACCCGGGAGCGTTTCGGCGCCCAATATAGAAATAGGAATTTCCTTGAGTTTGAAATTTGGTTTGTAACGTGTTTTTGTGTTATCAAGGTCCGAATGGATTTTCGAGACCGGAAATAGTTCCGTTATGTCATTTATGACTTGCCTGCAAAATTTGGTGTCATTCCGACTAGTGTAGGTCGGTCCTGCGCATCGTTATAGAATCCAAGAACTTGAAGTTCTTAAGTTATGATTTTAGGGGTTTTTGGTAGGTGATTTTGAGTTTTAGTGTTGTTTTGAGTGTTCCGAAGGCTCGAGCGAGTCTGTATTATGATTTGAGACTTGTTGGTATATTTGGACGAGGGCTCGAGTGGGCCCAGGGGCCCCCCGGGCACCCAACGGGGCTAAAAACTAGCTAAAATAGCTGTTGGTGCACCTGTTCTGGTGTGACCGCAGATGCGGTTGCCCAGACGCAGGTGCGGGACCATTCCTGTGGTCCCAAGCATTGCAGGTGCGACCCCAGGTGAGGTCCCCCTTTCTCGTAGGTGCTGCTGGTAAGGTCATCCCTCCGCAGGTGCGACCCCAACCCCACTCGCCCAGTTCCGCAGGTGCAAGCCCCAGCTCGCAGGCGCGAGACCGCATGTACGGTCCTCGAGGCGCAGGTGCGGAACCCCTGTAGGCCAGGCAGTGTGTTTCCTTTAAAACACGGGATTTCACCCCTTTCTTTCATTTTCCACCACCATTAGAGACTTGGGAGCTTGGGGAAAGAGGTTCCACGACCTAACTACTAAAGAGGTAAGTAAATTCCACTCTAACACTGGTTTCAAACACTAATTTCTAGTTAAACTCTCTACTAAATCATTGAAAAATCAAGAGTTGGGTAGTAAATTTAGGGTTTTTTAGAAATTGGTGAATTACCCATTTATTGCTATGAATTCAAGTACAAACCTCATAATAATGATCCTTAGGCTATGGGGGAGTGATTCCTTCGAGAGTCTTCGGAATTCGAGCGTGCGGGCCCGGGGTTGAATTTGGGAATTCTTCAAGAATGTTGAATTATTGAATAAATAGGATAATTCCCCTACCTTGAGCTTTTATTGATATAATTGTACCATATTTGGCTAGTTGCGAGTTCTCGGGTGTAGAGTTCGGAGCTCGGGCGCATCCTTGGTCCGAGGGGTAGATTCGACACGAGGTGAGTCTCCTTTCTAACCTTGTAAGAGGGAATTGTCCCCGTAGGCGTTCTATATGTTGTGTGTATTTGCTTTGGGGGATACGTGCGTACGAAGTGACGAGAGTCTGTACGTAGTGACTATTATGTTGTGTCGAGTAGTTTTAGGGCTCACATGCATGTTTTCTGTGACGTATATGTACCCTTAGCCTACCTTGAGTTGCTTATTATCATTTGAATTAGTGTAGAAATGGGGAAAGTTGCATTTGAATTCCTAGTTGAATAATCCTTGTTACAAGTATATCCCTACTGAGCTTATTGATAAATTCGGTATGTATATGTATATATGAGAGTCAGCACTCGAGTCGCAGGTATGATTCGCGATCGAGGGAAGCTTTATGATATTCAGTATAAGTGTTGCAGCACTCGAATCGCAGGTATGATTCGCGATCGAGGGAAGCTTTATGGTAATTTGGTATAAATGTGTCAGCACCCGAGTCGAAAGTATGATTCGCGAGCGGGGGAAGCCTTACGACTATTCAGTGATTAGATATTCCTTCGACTCCGGCCGGTTGTCTTATCCTTGTGTGCGCATGACTATTTGGTACTGTTTTATTGATATTGGCTTGACATGTAATTGGGAAAAAGGAAAGTGTACATTGTTGTTTATTTGCAGTAATTACATGGATTTCTGTACTTGATACGTATTTGCTGCTCACTGTCTTACATGTCTACTGTACTTCATCATATCCTGTCATATATTATATTGTTGGACCCTAGTGAGTGTCAAGTCAACCTCTCGTCACTACTTCTTCGAGATTAGACGGGATACTCACTGGGTACATATTTATTTATGTACTCATGCTGCACTTTTGTACTTAACTGTACAGGTTCTGAGGCTGGTTCATCTGGTTATCAGACTGGAGCTAGATATTGACTGTAGCGGACCTGACTTCATGGTGAGTTGCTTCTCCTGATGATCCTCAGCAGCGCCTTGGAGTTCTTTTGCTTATTTTCCTGTCTACTTATTTCAGACAGTGGGATTGTATATACATATTATGTCTTTAGTACATCCACTTAGATTGACCGTGATACTCGTGACACTAGTTCCTAGCACACACATGATAGTTGTTTGGGGATTTTGGGCTGTATATTTATGTATACTTGCACGTTGGCTCACGCGTCTTTATGGTTACTTTTGGATCTGAAACTGGGTTATTGTCTTTTGATATCACATTTTAACCTGTTAAATTCGGTAAATGGTAAATTATTTAATCGAAATAAGAATGAACACTTAAAGAAATTTATGTTGGCTTGCCTAACCCCGTCGTTGGGCTCCATCACGACCTGAGTTAGGATTTGGGTCGTGACATTTTTAATCTCTTCACTCACAACTTTTAAACTTTCAATTGCAATTACTTCTCATAGAAAGGAATACAAAATCTCGTCCCAAGATCAATTTTTGATTAAACCCAGAAGAAGCCCACAAAAGACTGAACAAGAAGAAGAGTTTTGATTGTTAGTTGCAAAAAATATTCTCTCCATGCTCGCCGTTTTCGATGGGGGCCTTTGTCACACCTCCTTTCTCACCCCGGTAAGGGTAATAAGGGAGTTTTTCCATTTTAAGTGATATTATTTAATTTTTGGGATTTATTTTATTCCGTCTTAGAGCCGCCACCCGAATTTTTTATTGTGCTCCGGGACACAATTTATTTATTAAAAATCCCAAAACCGAGGAATTTTGACTCTGTTTAGATTATCTGCGAACCAGAAATACAGGTAAGGAATTATGTTAACCCGGGAGAAGGTGTTAGGCACTCCCGGGTTCCGTGGTTCTAGCACAGTCGCTTAATGATTAAACTTGGTCTAAATTGCTTAATTACTGAGTTTAGCACCTAAATGCATTTTTATATTTTTACCGCTTTTATTGTTCTTTTGTATTCAAGGAGTTCTTTTGAGACGGGTCACGTATGCGTAATACCCGTAGAGTTTAAAAATGTGTCTAAAATCATGTACGCGGACGTGTACATAATTCTCGACACTGAGCTCATTCAAGGAGATAAATAAAGTTGCGCAAGTGCATTTTCTTGTTTTGTTATCAAAAGAAACCGAAATCGTGTCACGCGAGCGTGTATGCAATTCCGATAATATTTTTTTAAGAAAATTCGCTCCTGAAAATGTCTCTACGAGTGTTTATTTTAGTCTTCATTTGTGTTACGTAAAACGTATACACAATTTTGAGAAAAGGTATATATTTTAATGTTTTTATTCAAAGCTACGCGAGCGTAGACTTTGATCATTATTTTGTCTTCTACGTCTAAAGTACTCACTATCTAAATAGTATTTGAGATTCACTATGTCTAAAGTAATTCCTAAATTAAGTCATAATGACTAATTTAGAGAGGCCTTTCTAGATAATGATATGAATCACTCCCAAACTAGATCCATTAATCACATTCATGAGGATTTGGGCTATGGCCTAGTTTAGCCCCGTTTGTCACTTAACCCTTTGGCCAATCTTAATATAGGCTATTCGAGAAAGAAGGAGTTTATACAATTCAGTTTAAATATTACTAAATTGAGGAAATTAAAGATACAAACAAAGATACAACGTCATGATTTTAACACAACGATCAGAAGTAAATTTGCGCTTATTATTGTCCTTTAGTTGCTGAAAATACTGTTTAAGAGACTACACTTATGTAACTCAAAATATACTAGATTCTACACAAGCAATTTAAGGTAAGTTATGGGAATTTTAACGAAAACAAGTTTTTCATAATTGCATTTGAAGTCTCGAACGGAATTGAGTTCCTATGCATCAATAGAGAATGAATCTGCCCATTGGGGTGGGGTTAGATCCAATTCTCTTAATTCTATTTTTAAACTAAACAATCCATAACAAACATTTAAGCACCTTTAATTGGAATAAACCTGACCATTTGGGTCAGATTCATACTTTTAGTGTTGTTTTCTGCTAGTAATTCTATTACAGATTTAAGAGACAAAGAACTACCCCTAGGCTAAATAAGAGCTCGAAATTACTACTTCTAGCTAGACCTCTCTTTGGTTAATCTCAATAGCAGCACCTATAAATCTTCCAACCAAAGGATTTTTGTGTATCATCATGGAAGGAATTTGACCATGAATAGGTCAGATTCACTTTACCCTTGACACGACTTCAAACACTACTAAAAAGAGTTCTTTATGCATGTGGGATGAATCTTATCATGAAAGGGGTTAGATTCAAATCAATTGAGGCCATTTTGTTTAGACTATTGATAGCCATCCTTATCCAGGCTAGTGTTTAGTCAAATATTTTGACCACTCTTGGCACTTTGAGGAGTGAATCCGACTATTTTGTGAGTTCAGATTTCCTTCCTTAAGGCTCTTCCTAATTACACACTTTATATCCTTTGAAGGATAATTTTCAGCAAGCTGACCTACTGTTTGTGCACTATTATGGGGTGAATTTGACCATTGAAAGGTCAAATTCATCTAGCCTAGTGCCATTTACCTTACTAATAAACTAAGAAGCAAACACAAAAATGAAATCTAACTACAAAATACTTATTGCATCTTTGAACCAACACACTTGAAAGCCACCAGACTGATTTCAGGAATTCAGACATACATATTCAGATTCATTATCAACATATCAATCAATCTTACTTCAGATTTTCATACAAGATTAGAGAAAACAGAAAACTCAGCTATAGAAGAAACAGATTCAAGCAAAATAAGAACAAAGTTCATATTTTTTTAGCCTTTCAATAAGGTTAAACAGTTACATACCGTTTAAAGAGAAAATCAACCAAAATCCTGACCAAATAAAGGTCAGGTAAACAGCAATACATCAAGGAAGAGAAAGCTTCGGCAGCAACCACATCAGATTAACCAGAAACCAGTGATAGCAATAGAACAACCAGCCTAGAGTTTGAGTATGTGTGCAGGAAATCTTTGTAATCAGAACACCAAAATGGCAGGAACCATTTTCGTGTGAGTTTAAAATGATTTTTAGTGAGCAAAGAAGGTAATTTCAATGTTCAGAAAGAAGGTCATTTCAGAATGTAAAAATAGAGTTTTTAGTGTCTAAAAAAAAGGTCCTTAGTCTCTAAAAAGAGGTTCTATTTATAGGAGGCTTAGAGATGGGATATGCTTTGGCATATTCCCTATTCAAAGAGCTGAAATAGTACATAGGGCAACTGTTGCCCCTATTCCAGAAATTCCCAGCCTATGAAAAGACCCTTCTACCCTTAAAAATCCGATCTCTTAATCTAAGTTACCTAATATACCCCTTGAAGTCCCTGAAATTACCATTAGGTAACCAGGGTTAACTTGCTTGGGTTTAGCTCTAGTTAATTAATCCTAGTTAGCTCACTTTAGTTAACTAAGACTAATAGGTATTATTAGCTTAATCCTAGTTTAATTGACTTAATTAAGACTAATCAACTTGATTCCTTAAGCTTAGGTTAGTTGACTTGTGTTAATTAAGTAGACATAGTTAATTATCTTAATTAGCACTTAGGACTTAACTGATTGTTTAAGATGTTAACAACCTAGGTTGATCCTATTAAACAAGTATTCTTTAGAAAGTTGTCATTAATTAAGTTAAACTTGAGGCACAAGATTAAACTAGTTTCTTAATGAATCAGGCCATCAATTAACTAATCAAAACCAGTAAACTCAAACGGCTACCTACTCACTAATCACGAACAAGAGAAAACAAGAAACACTGACAGATAATCTAAGCACAATAATCAGGGAATCACAGAAACAATTCATACCATAATATAACCCTAATCTAATTACGCAATAATCACATAAACGGGGACTAACACATGACATCTTGTTTTAACAATAAAGAGGAGAGGGATTCAAGTTAGCAGATAATTTGGATAACTAAAAGATATGTTGTTAATTCGAGATGATACTAATGGAAACAAGAATGCATCGACCAAAATAGTTTAGGTTTTTTCTTTGATCAAACACAGGAAATAACATATAATCCAAATAAGGGACAATAGGGAACAATAACTAATTGAATTACAAAACAAGCTAACAGAAATTATTGAAAACAGTAATGAGCATGATTTTTGTTTTAATATTTCATAGAAGCAGTAAAGAAATAAGAAGAATACCCGTTAAAAGGGTTTGGCCGGAAGATTTGAAGGTCGCCATACCTTGCCGGATTCTGGCGGGGTTTGAAAATGGCTTAAACCCACATGAATCAATAGCTCTAATCGAGTGCTATTATATTAACTCATGTAGGTATGAGTCATTAATTGATCTTGGATCGGCCGATAATAGGAAACTAGGGTTTCAGATTCTAAGATCTGGAATTGGGGATTTTCGGGTGATTTCTTGAAGAAACAAATGGTGGGAGGTGGTTGAGGATAAAAAGGAGTCTATCTGGTGAAGATTTGGGGTCATTGAGTGATGCTCCGACAGATGGTGGGCTTAGAGAGATAAGAGAGAGAGAGTGAGAGAGATGGATATGGGGGGTGTGAGGCTTTAGGTGAAATGGGGGGTGGGGAGTGTTTGGACACTTATATAGTTAATGGCTAGGGAGTTCCCAGCCGTTAGATCTAGATAGATCAACGGCTAGGATTTGTTATGACTTAAACGGGGTCATTTGGTGTAATGGAGGGGCCAGGCCGGGTTTAGAGGGGATTGGGCTGGTCATTTGGGTAGTGTAGAGATAGGTTTGGGCCTGGGCAGGCCAGCCCAGGTCCTAATTAACACTTATAGCTAATTATATGTAGTTAAACCCTATATTTAATTAACACCCTAACTAAATCCTATAATTAATTAATCTTAATTAAACCTATTTAGATCTAAATAGAAATGCAATCATTAATTCTAAACCTCATTTTCTCCCAATCACAAATTAATTAGCGATAAACAATTAATTTTGTATTCCTAATTAAATCCATGATTCATTGGGATAATAATAAAAGAAATGATTATTTTTTTTTTAGTTGTTAAAGCTACATTACCTCAAATAAACATCGTTCATTTATTACTTAATTCATATAATAAATTCATAACTTTTAGAAGGGTGAATTATGAATATGCAAATGCAAATAATTCACAATTAATCACTAAAATTCAACAAAAAATAATTTATTGTACTAAATTAGAAGGAGTATGTGAAATAATAGGTGAAATTGTTGGTGTCGGGTCCTTATTTTGATTCAGGAGCCCGGAACAAGTTTGTTGTGATATTTAAGTCTTATCTATGAAGTTAGATGAGAATCAGAGTTGATTTGACGTCATTTAGACGTCCGGTCGAAAAGTTAGAAATATGAATGTTCTTGAGAAAATATTGAGTTTTGAGGTTAAATTTGTAGTTTTGATGTTACTTTGATGATTTGATCACACGAGCAAGTCTGTATGATGTTTTTAGACTTGCGTGCATGTTTGGTTTGGAGCCCCGAGGGCTCCGATGAGTTTTGGGTAGGCTACTGAGTGTTTAGAGTTAGAAAAATCTGCACAGCTGATGTCTGGTGTTGGCAGGTCTCTGATCTCACAATTGCGAAATCAGGCTTTGCAAAAGCGAAGTCCTGGGCCAGCCTCAGATCTCGCAAATGCGAGATTTTTGGCCGCAAATGCGAACTCCCCATATGTCGCAAATGCGACATTTTTATCGCATTTGCGATGACTGCTAAAATCCTAAGGGTTCGCAATTGTGAACCCCTTATCGCATTGTGATACCCACAACCTGTTAAAATAGATTTTTGACGGGATTTTTACCCATTTTTCAATTCTCTCAAATCCTAAACCTCCATAGACGATTTTTCAAAGACCCAAACTTCTCCAAATCATTGGTAAGTGATCCTTAATTAATTAATTTCAATTCTTAACAACTTTTAACAAGATTTCAACAAAAAATCTAGAGTTTTTATGGTAAAAATTGGGGTTTTGGGTAGAACTTAGGAATTTCAAAATTTGGGGATTTAGACCTCGAATTGAGGTCGGATTCCAAAACCAATTGTATATCCGGGCTCGGGAGGGAATGGGTAAACGGATTTTGGTCCGAACCTCGAGTTTAGACCAAGCGGGACCGGGGTCGATTTTCATATTTTGATAAGAAAACCATATTTTTTCATTAAAATTGATACCTTTAGCAATAATTAACGATATTGAACCCAATTGTGATTAGATTCGAGTGAGTTGAAGCCCAATTCTAAAGGAAAAGCAGTGCTTGAGCAGTGAGTGACATGCGAATTCTAGGTAACTGTTGTGTCTAACCTTAGCTTGAGGGAATAGGTATTGTTTGACTACTTGTTGCATGTTTTGTTGTTAAATCCAATGTATAAGTGAGGTGACGAGTACCTATACGTTGTGGTCAGGTCATAACATGCGAGTGAAAGTAAATTCTTGTTATTTTGGTACTTGTGATTATCGTTATTGTTGAAATATTGGAAGTTTGGTACCTGGTTCCACCATGATGGATAATATTGTGAATATTGAAATGATAAATGAAAATAGAAACTATGATGAAATATCGATTTCCTGCGAAATTCCTCTTTGTATGTTGTTAATGATTCTGTGATTGGTAAGGAGGAGTGTAAAGCACGAAGGGTGATGTCGTGCATGATCCAAATATATATTTTATCGTGAGAAAGAGTGTAAAGCACGAAAGGTAATGTCCTGCCTGAATGAAATACATTGTGAGAGTAAAAGCACGAAGGGTGATGCCGTGTATGCGTATTTATGATATGGGGAGGACGAGAGTAAAAGCACGAAGGGTGGTGCCGTGCAAGTTTCTTTTCCTATTCTTATTGCTTTAAATTATTGTTGAGTACTGTTTATTGTTGTCTTGTTATTTTTTTCTCATTCCTTATGTTGAATTCCCCATAGCATGGTCCCTTCCCATTATTGGATATAATGTTAACTCGTTAATTGCTATTGTTGTTGCTAGCATGTTTATACATGTCCAGGTCTTATGTGGTGTCATGTCCTAGCCTCGTCACTACTTCGTCGAGGTTAGGCTCGGTACTTACTCAGTACATGGGGTCGGTTGTACTGATACTACACTCTGCACTTCTTGTGCAGATCCAGGTACCAGTCAGAGCTAATTCTTTAAGCACAGTTGAGATTTTACGCGGAGACACAAGGTAGATCTGCTGGCGTCCGCAGATTTCTGGAGTCTTCCCCTATTTATTTAGATGTTGTTTTATTTCATCCAAAACAGAGACATATTTCTTTTAGCCCATCTATTTGTAGTACTCTCTAATGGTTCGTGAATTGTGACACCAGACCCTGGGTAGCTATACATTTTAGTATTAGTTCGCGGTTCGTATTATTTTTTCAAATGTTATTCATGAAGTTATTTATTGGGAAATATTAGATTCAGCAGTCATTTTGAATTGTTTATTCATATTTAAGTAAATTGTTAAAAGAAAATAGTTAGTTAAGTTCTAACATTAGCTTGCCTAGCAAGTATTGTGTTAGGCGTCATCATGATCCCGTGAGTTGGGAATTTGGATCGTGACACTATTTTTCTAAGTAGATACGCATGCTTCTTCAGTAGGATTTGATATCAAAGCATGTTTTTATTTATTTATTTAATTGTCTTTTCAACACGACCCTTTAAGTGCATGCTTTATTTTTAGTTGGTCATGCACGTACAAATTTATTTCTTATAATGAGTGACAGATACACTCAAAACAGAATATCTGCCTACTTTGATATAGTGTTAAAGTCATACTTTATTCACTTAACTGTCTCTTCAGTACGCCCTCTCACGTGCAGATTTCTTTCATTTTTCATTATAATTTAATTATAATTAGCCAAACACGTGAAAACTTTATTTTTTTATAATGGTGACGGTGAGACTCGAACCCATTGTCTTTACCAGCTCTATGGCGTGGTAAAAATAAGAGAATAATATATTATTAATATTTACTTTTCTATACAATAATATGACAACCGATATATATATAACACAATAAAACTAGAAGATAAAATATTTTACAAATACACAACACTTAAATAAGGAAATAAAATTAAATTAAAATAATATAAAAGATTTATTTAGAAATATAGGGAGAGAAAATCTCGTAAAATTTCGCAGAAAATCTCTACAAAATAATCCTCAAAAGGAAAAAGCTAAGATTTTTATGTTTTGACTTGAAATCCAGAGCAAGACTAAAAGAGAAATTTGGAACAAGAGTGGTGATAAAAGCTCAATTAACATGGTATTTATAAGAAAATTTAAGCGCTAGGTGTTGGGCTTGCAAAAAATGAGGTTAGTGGAGAGGGAGAGATTGAATATCAAATATTTCAGTCAGGGGTTCAATCAATACTTTTGAGCAACCAAATAACAAAGATTATTTTTACAGAGATTTTAAAAGAGGAGAGAAAGAAAAATCATGCACAATCGGGAGAAGAAATAGTAATAGTATATTTAAGATGAATCAAATCTCTATACAAAATCAGTTTCTTTGATATATTTGTATCTTTATGTTTTGGTATTGGGGATTACATCAAAATGTGGATAAAATGCAAAGAGAAAAATGTATAGCTTTATGGCTTTTTTGCTATAAAGGTGAAAAAGAACTTCACAAGAATAAAGTGTAGTACTAGCTTTTGACCATGAGGTTTGATGAATTGATTCTTTTACGGTGATCATAGGTCATGAGTTCGAATTGTGAATGCGAAATGCTTTGTGTATTGTGTTTCGTGATCTAATATTTCCATTTTAGATCCTTTATGGTTTCTAAGATGTACAAGAATCCAAATGTCGCTCCATTTGATATTATTTTCGTCATCGACTCAACTTGGTATATTTCTTTATCTCTTTATTTTCTCGTTCTTTCTGACTTTTTTTTTATTTTTTATTTGTTGGATAAAGTAATGTGTTATTATAAAAGGCAACAAGAAGAAGCAAAGTTACAAGAGACATAATTACAAAAGAAACAAAAAATAGAAGAGATCATTGTTTGCCCCAAAACAAAGTTTCGAGCGGGAAATGTAAATAACTAAACTAGAGGTTAGGGCTGTGCATAATTTGATAAATACCGAATTATCGGTACAAAAAAAATAATTATTTTAAACTTATATAGTGGAGTGTGGACCAACAATCAATCAATCAACTTTCTTTTCAGTACGATACCTAAATATTTAGAGACGATTTTTGATTATAAGCAATTTGCTTATTCGTTCACAGGAAAAAAAGCAGCTAATTGGAAATTATTAAAATGTGCAAGTCACTAACTCGAATTATAGCGCGTCTAATATTGTTGAAATCTCTCTTATTCCATTTGTTTTATTTCATATGATATTTTCGTTTTTATTAGTTCTTAAAAAAATAATATACTTTTTTATATTTTTAAGCTTTTACTTATTTATCGTTTTATCCTTGGTGATGTGTTCCATAAAAATGTCAATGAAGTATTTAAAATTACTAGTTTTAAAAATACTTTTCATATGTGTAAAAATTGAATTTTTTTTTTTCCAGTTAAACCAAACATCTAGTCTAGAAAGCTAAAAGGAAGAAGCAACAAATTCAAGAATATTCAACAGAATTTTCTTTCCTGTCACTATTACATAGTGTTGACGAAAACCCATTTTGTCTGAAAACTTATTTTGTGATTGTAGTGACGACACATAATTGATTAAAATGGAATATATATCGATTAAAGAATTAATGAAACTAATGAAATTGGAAAGAAATATCTTTTTGTAAGTTAAGAATGAAATAAAGTTAGAACTCAGAAGCATGTGGAACAACCATTTTCCTAATAAACATAGTTTTGAATAAAGAATCTTCCCTAGAAGAAAGCCATGGCTGTTATATTGAAGAATCACAGCCTATTAATCACTTTCTTATTCCTCTGCTGTTTATTGCCATGGCGGCAGATAGATGGGTTCAAAGTACGATTTAATCCAAAGGATATTCTGCCATTTTTACCAAGACAGGTCTCTTGGCCAATCCTCAACTCTCTCCACAGTGCTGTGGACCTCATGCCCACTTTTATCGGGGCTGCTTCAGATAATACGCTGGAGTGGAAAGGTGCTTGCTTTTACAAGAATATTGCTTGGTTGGAGCTTCACAATAAGTCCCTAAGTCAATTTGGTGGAGGCACCCTTCATATTAAGGTCTCACTCTATCTATTTTTCTTTTCTTTTTTTCTTTTCTTTTTGCTATTTGTAAAATGGGTCTGAATTATGAGAAGTTTTTTCCTTGTGTGTTTGTATTTTTTGAATAAGGATTAGTTGCTATTGTTATACTTACATTAGGTGTATGGTTAAAGACTTGTATGAATATGAGATCCTCTAAGTTAAGAGAAGAGAACCCATAATTTGCCTTACAATACAAATTATATACTTGTATAGAAAAGAAGTGGGTCCAAATGGATATAGAGGATTCCTACAGCTAAACACAATTAGCTGGGATGGAGGCATAGTTGATTGATTCATGGATTCTGTTAAGTATTTTTTGAGTTGGTATTTACTGTGAATTCTGATCTAGTTGATTCCCCGGTTTAGTTGACTAAGATAAGTCCTTGCAGCTGGTCCTTGTTATCCTTTGCAATTAAATATCTGTTTTTTTGTTTTTTTTAAAGTATTAAATATCGGTGATTGGTGGATAGAGTTAACTGGTACCTGTTGCTGGTGGAAGGTGGCACGTATCCCGTGGAATAAGTCGAGGTGCGCGCGAGTTGCTCCGGACACGATGATTATCAAAAAAAAAATCTGTTGATTGGTTGCCAAATATATAGAAAAGATCATGTGGAAGTAAAGTTAATCTTGATTATTTTGCTCTACCCTCTTCATGGGAAGCTTAAAAGTTGACTTATATCTGCCTAATGTTATTCGTTGGAACTTTGCCGCAGGCTGTGGATGTGATGTATCTTTTATAGAATCTTAGTCTTTTTATTGATTCTATGCTGGTAATATTTAGTGGAAACTGTGTTTAGCGATGTTGTAAACGCCAACATTATTGGTGTTTATGGAGAACGAAAACAATTTGGAAAACATGATCTGTATACATTATTATTAATGATGAGTATTTGTTATCTGCATAAGTATATGAGATAGGTTTGATAAAGCAACTTGTAGATTGTAATTTTTACCTGCTTTTTAATTACTTCTATTTGTGCGTTCTTATTAATGCTTGGATGGAAAGAGTTCCCATTTTAAAGCTATGGGATTCTTGTACTTATCCTAATATTAATGATTGTAATCCTATTAAAATATTATGCAGGTGAGCAATGCACACAGTTGGACGTGTATGGATCTTTACATCTTTGCAACCCCATATCGTGTGACATGGGACTACTACTTATTGTCTCGTGAACATACTCTTGAAATCAAAGAATGGGAGTCTCAAGCTGAGTTAGAATATGTGAGTACCAATCATTACTTAAATGAAGCTAAAAGCATAATTTATCAGACTAATGGAATAGATTTGAAACAGGTCAAACATAAAGGTATCTCAATTTTCCTAATGCAAGCAGGAATGTTAGGAACCCTTTCAGCACTCTGGGATGTTCTCCCTTTGTTCACAAACACTGGATGGGGTGAGAACTCAAATATTGGTTTTCTAAAGAAACATATGGGCGCTTCATTTGAAAAACGTCCACAGCCATGGGTCACCAACCTTACTACCGATGACATACATTCTGGAGATTTTCTTGCATTATCAAAAATTAGAGGTCGCTGGGGTGGTTTTGAGACTCTAGAGAAATGGGTATCAGGAGCTTATGCTGGCCATTCTGCTGTTTGCTTGAGAGACTCCGAAGGAAAACTCTGGGTTGGCGAATCTGGAAATGAGAATGATAAGGTAGTTTTCTAAACTATTCTGTTTTCACGTTATGTTATTCTTTGGTATTTACTCTTTCTTTTCTTGAGGAACAAGGGCAAAGTAGGTTACACAGTAAAGAACTGGAAGAATAGAAGGATAATGGAGATAGAGAAAATTTTCTCATTGCAAATTTGCTTTTGTTTTTCCTACCATCGTTTAACATTCTCCAAATACAGAAATCACAACCTTGAGAATTCAAATTCAAGATTCAAAGTAAATATAATTGTTCCATGACTTATTCTTGCTAGAATTTTTTTATTTTAAATTCCTTAGACATTTAGTTGTTGGGAATTATGTAGTTCTATATTACTTTCTCCTGTATTTACTGTATAGAAAACTATTACTTTTCCACTATCTTTTTTCTTCTTTTCTCCGTCCGTGTTAATAAAACATTTATATCCTTATTTTGAGGGAATGCATTACTTTTGCCAGAATTATTTTAATTTTGGCAATCCTTATAGATCCATTTTTTTGTTTATAAAGATTATTTACTTGTGTATTATTTTGCGGTATCTTTATTATACTATGCTACTATTATCCACTATCTCTTTTCATACTTTCTCGTTCATGTTTCTTAAAAACTTCAGAACTTATGTTCAGGGAATTCTGAATTTTTGCCAAAGTAATAAGGAGAATTGATAGAAAATTTAACTTTTAGAGAATAAAAAGTTCTTTTCCTAATAAATGAAAAAGAAAGAGATAAAAGTACTACATGTTGGAACAATTGATTAAAGCATTAGAGTGATATTCAAATCAGCAAACTTAACGGGAAAAAAGCATCTAAGTTTGTGATCGTGGTCTGGCAAGTGACGCTTATCTTGGAGTGTACGCTTTAGATATTAGTATGACTATTACAACGTTGACTTCAAATATCACGTTGTATGAGTATCATATTAAAAGGTATGATCCCTATTAAACATGTGCACAAACTTTAAGCACCTCTAACTAGGTAGCAACTTGTGGGCATGCAATACACACAACACAATATCCAAAGGCGCATGGTTAACAACTTTAGTGTGTACGCTGTAGTTCTGGGTATTCGTCTTGGCCCGGACACCTTGGGAATTGGGGGAGGTGAGCAGGTTGAAGATATAAGAAAA
The DNA here is from genome assembly GCA_005239525.1 of Nicotiana knightiana. Taxonomy (NCBI): domain Eukaryota; kingdom Viridiplantae; phylum Streptophyta; class Magnoliopsida; order Solanales; family Solanaceae; genus Nicotiana; species Nicotiana knightiana. The sequence goes on along the minus strand of ML435306.1, from coordinate 32,764 downwards.
AGTTTAAGTATGAATGGCCATATATTTAGTAACGTAATCTCTATACCATATTTGCACCAATTTTATTCTTCACATTTCCTTTCAGGGAGAAGATGTTATTGCTCTATTGCCATGGGAAGAGTGGTGGGAGTTTGAGCTGACAAAGGATGATTCCAATCCACATATTGCATTGCTCCCTTTGCACCCTGACCTCCGTGCCAAGTTTAATGAAACTGCTGCTTGGGAATATGCAAAAAGCATGGATGGCCAACCTTATGGTTACCACAACTTAATATTTAGCTGGATAGACACAATTGACGGAAATTACCCCTCACCCTTGGATGCTCATCTGGTAATGCATGTTATTTCATTTTACAGTCCTCACAATTTTGTGCTTGCACTTTGCAGTATTATTTTGAAGCTGTTTTCTTTCATACGGTCCTTTACTTCCTGATTCCTCTGGTTTGCGACTATAGCCAGCTGTTCTTTTGCTGAATTATGTCCTCACAAATAAATACAATAGGTACAAAGACCGCGTAACATAGACGCCAGCTGATTTAGTTGCTCAGCTAGTGAAATAATAATGTTCACAAATGAAGTATTTGGGTAAATGCATGCATTTCACACACAAGACCATTCAGCTGCAGGTTTCATGTATCGAACAGTATCTAGATTTCCATAAAGGTGTATCCATTCGAATTTTAACTTGATGTTATCATCAATTTCTTCTTGGAGCTTCATTTGACTGCTATAACATTCTAGTATGAGTCAAGTGTTCCATAGAACTTCACGAAGTATGCATATGTGCTTAAGCAGTGAATAAATGATAGGTTAGTATCTCGTGGGAGCTGAATTGGTATTTGTTTCATTGTAAGAACCTTGAAGCACCATAGAGTCATGAATGAGCTTGAAATCACTCTATGTGATACCCTATGAATATGAGAAAGACAATTGAAATCAGAAATTTAGGAGGATGTCGGGTGAGGGATGGGAAGAGAGGATAATTGCATAAAGCAAGTAAAAATGACCGGCATTTATAGATAAAGTGGGTCATCGTGGCACTTGGTTTTTGTGTGCTGAATACTGTATTCCTGCAAATTGAAATTGAAAGTGGCAGAGTGGCCTTGCTACCATGATCTGTTGAGATTCAGCTCTATCGCTCCTATTCGTATTAAAATTTAAAAAAAGGCTTAATAAAAGAATTTCCTGAATTGAAACTTAACATGTTTTTTTATGTAATTGTTGCTGATGGTTTAGTGGTGTGTGGTGCAGGTTGCTTCTGTCATGACTGTTTGGAACCAATTACAGCCTGCGTATGCTTCTAACATGTGGAATGAAGCCTTGAACAAGCGACTCGGAACTCAGGTTATGTTTTTGTATGATCACATTCATGAGATGCCTCTGTTTGTTGAGAACAAAATAGTGGACAGAAACACTATTAAAGCAGCTGATTGGATACTATTTTTTTCCATTTAGTAACTAATTAAAGCAGATCAGATACGGTATTTACAAAGGTTGATGACATAAAATCATTGTTACACGGAAAATTTACTCTGCTTTGTTAACTCTCTGATATCTCAAGCAAAATCGATATATTAGTGCAGACCTCTATCATGGACTTGATAAAATATTGTACTACATGCTGATCCATTTTGTTCCATGCAGAACCTTAGTCTTCCTGATGTTCTTGTGGAAGTTGAAAAGCGTGGATCCTCTTTTGCCGAATTGTTGACTATTCCAGAGAAGGATGATTGGGTTTATAGTGATGGAAAGTCAACATCATGTGTTGCTTTCATTCTTGAAATGTACAAGGAAGCAGGATTATTTGGTGAACTTGCAAGCTCAATTCAGGTTACAGAATTCACAGTGAGTTCGTATTCCTTATTTTCCACTTTTCAGTTGTTTTTCAGGACATTTGCGTGGTATGTACTTAGATGAACCTGAAGCTGCTTTTTTTCAAGTGGGGTGATGGTTTTTTTTG
>ML435306.1:0-30282 GCA_005239525.1 Nicotiana knightiana | reverse complement strand
GGGAGAATGGAGGTGGGGTCACATGTCTGTATCTGTAGCGAGGCATCTTTCGCTCGTTATTCCTATTATCCTTTACATCCCTACTAAATATATATTTTTGTCAATCCTTGCTCCAATTATTTTAAGTTCCAAATAAACTTTTGTACTTTACTGTTTGGGGTACATTGTGTCCGTTTTCCACTTCCCTAAAATAGAAAACTTTTTACTGTACTCTTGCATACCTTTCAGTATCTTAATTCCAAAAACGTATAAGGAACTAAATTTTAACCAGAAGTAATTCAATTCTTGGAAAGTTATCCAAATCTTTTATGATCTATGTTAAAGTTTCTTATGTTTGTGAAACTATTGCATCAATTTTTGATCATCGGGAAAAAAGAAAACTTCAATTCTTGCATTACTTCTTTTCTGTTGGACGTTGGAGCCTGGTGGTTCATCTCATTGAAAAACACATGGAAGTCTCATGTTGGATTCAACTGCTAAGTTTGGAAAGTAATGTATTTATTGCTGGGAGTGCAGATAAAAGATGCTTACTCTCTCAAGTTTTACGAGACCAATTCAAGTCAGTTGCCGAAGTGGTGCAATGCAGATGACAGTGTGAAGCTTCCTTTCTGTCAAATTCGAGGAAAGTACCGGATGGAACTACCTGGATACAATAGTATGGATCTATACCCCCATATGAATGAAAGATGTCCATCTATGCCTCCGAAATATTACAGACCTCAAGGTTGTTGACAAGAGTTTCCCATCTTCCTTGTAATTATCAGAGGTTAGCATGTTGCATATAATTCTTCACTCATCAGTTCTCAGATTGTTGTACAATTCCCTAGGTACATAGGTTGCTGATGGACATATATGTTGCTCTTATTTTAGAGTTTGTACAAAGTTTGGTCTTTCAGTGCTTCTTGAAAGTTGCACAGGCCAGAATGCTAGCTTGACAAGTTCCTCGTTTTTTATTTAGATATATACTGAACGATCTTTGGAAAATGAATCCCAAAGAACTTGTACATGTGGAAAAGAGTTGGTATTAGAAGTGAATATTAGTTGTTTCTTTCTGCCTTAAAAACCTTAGAGATCTTCTCTCAACTTTCCATTGTAGAGTTATCTTAACGCTAAACCCCAAATTTCGAAAAGTTGCCCAAGAATCAAAATTACATAGTTTAGAAGGACTAATAAGTGCTAAAATATGACCGTGAAAATTTTCATCTTTCACATCCAATTTTTAGCCTTCAAGTTTCAAAAAAAGGAAAATGGTTGTATAAATTTTAGCTGTAAACTCTGAATCTAGAAAAATATTCCAATTAAAAAAAATGGAGAATCTTGCTTATGCATGTCTAAAAGTTTAAATTTTTCACATCCAACGATTAGCCCTCAAATTTCGAATATTTCAGTAAATGTGGCTTGATGGTCAGACCTTAAAGTGTACATTTTTTAACATGAATACATCATAATATAAGGAGTATTCCCCTTAGGAGTTTGTGAGGGTTACAAAACTCTGCTGCCTCTTGGAGAAGCATGTAGGATTAAATTTGTTGATTTAGGGAGATTCCTGGGAATTATTTGAATGGGAAGTCCTTGAGTTGGTGCTGGCATTGGGTCCCTGCTGAAGAAATCATCTGTACAGCATAGCTTCCATGTGAAATGTCTTACTAGGTAATGGATTGTGATCAAAGTTTCAATCTTTGCAAACTCGTATCCAGGACATATGCGGGCTCCCCCTCCAAATGGAACAAAGTTGTAAGGAGGCAAGGATCCTGGGTTCTCAAAGCGTGCTGGATCAAATTTTTCTGGTTCTTGGAAAATGCTGCTATCCATGTGTGTTTTAACCGTTACCCAGAATATCTATGTACAGTCATTAGCAGGGGTTAACTTTGGATTATGCCAATCAGAAAAAGAAAAAGAAAAAAACCAAAATTAACAGGTTGATTAATGGAAGATCAAAGATGGGGATTCTGATCTTACTTGCCATCCTTTAGGAATGAGGTAGCCTCCATACTCAATGTCTTTTACAGTTTGCCTGAAGCCTCCAAAAATGGGAGGGAATATTCTCATCGTCTCCATTGCCACTCTCCAGGTATACTTCATCTTGCCAAGGTCTTCCCAAGTTAAGGACTCCCCAGGTGACTTACTCTGCGCAATCTCTTCTTGTTCTGTACTTTCACCAAGCTACTTTAGAAGAAACTCGAAAGGTAGAATGACTCACATGACATTCAGAGGGGTTCTCACCTTTAAGGACAGCTGCATGAATGTTGGGATTCTTTGCTAAAAGTCTTAATATGAAAGTTATCAGGATGGATGAAGTGTCATGTCCAGCAACCATGATAAGCATGACATTGTGAATGATCTCATTTTCAGATATAAGCTGTTGGTCGTTCTCTCCGCGGATGCTGAGCAAGCAGGTGATGAGGTCCTGGTGGGATGAAGCTAAGTTGTTCTCAAACTCATACTGTTTCTCGCGAATAAGTTGTTTGAGCATTTTCTGGGCATCTTTGCTTGCCTTGAGGCTGCGGTTGAAACGTGTAAAGGGCAAGTTTATGGGGATTGACCACATCCCTTCTATCATCCGCTGGAAATACTGAACCAGTTGGTCTCTTCGCGCTCCACGTTCAAGCCCAAAAAGGAGAGAGCAAATAATGTCGAAGGTCAGTGTCTTCATTAGAGGCAATGCCTACCATCAAATACCATACACGAAAATTAGTTGTAAATGTCTATTTTTGTATGCAAGAATTATACAGGTGTACTTGACAAACCTTAACTATTTGCTTGCCTTTCCAGTAAGTCTCAAGGTGGATTCTGACTTCTTCTTCCATCTTTCCAACATAACGCTTCAAAAAATCTGGCTTCAAGAATGATACCAGAGCATCTCTAACCCGTTTATGATCTTCACCATTGAGTTCCAAAAGGCAACGCTCTCCCAGAATCATCTTGACTGATCGTGTCTGCTGGTTACTGAGGACAGAGCCATCACTGGTAAATATAAACTTGTTAGCTGCCTGTCCATAAATGAATACAGTGGGTTTGCCAAAGAGGCTTAACTTTGAGATAGGACCATATTTTTGAACTCTTTCCTCAAGCCATTTCTCTGCTGTGTTGGTTCTCATTGCCCTTAGCATCCCAAGGCTTTGGCCGATGATCGGTAATCCAAGGGATCCTGGTGGAATCCTTTTTGATGGTCTTCCCCTCCGAACAAAGAGGAGGAAGACTGGGAAAAGAAATAGGAAAATAGTTAAGATAATGTTCATGATTGAGGTATAAAGGGAATGAGCTTAGAGGTAGGAGGATTTTATATGATCTTCTTGTGTTGTTGACTTTGTTGGTTACTGGTAAGGCATCTTAGCTCCATAATGGTATCCTGAAACAAAAATATGCCCCATCTAGAGATACCAAGTTATACTCTCCTATATGATTGTGGATTGTGGTGTCTAACTCGAGCGACATGTCCAAAAAGAATAGAGTTCATAAACATTAACTGTTGTGTTTGGTCTTCTATTAAAACCAAGCAGTCCAAATCAATAATATGACGAAAGTGGCGATGATATTTACTAAGTTGTGTGGCTGGAAGGATCTGCTTGTGCTCATTGACTGTCGTTCTTAGTACTTACTGTTTTGCTGTATCTTTTGTATAATACTTGAGGTTTACAGTTGTTTTTGTGGTAGGCTGGCAGCAAATGAGAGCCTCATTTTCAAGTGCAATTATTAAGCTATATACTTGAAATTTAACCCTGGTATTTAACACCTTATGTGTTATGCTAGTCTTTAGGATTTAAGTGTATATAATACTTGAGATCTATATACAGTTCTAAACTTAGCAAAGGAGCATAAGACAGATTTATTGATCAATATGAGTCGATAGTTATCCAGACAGGATTGCAAGCAAGATTCTTCTCTATAATTTAGAGACATGGCAGGAATCTTTCCATTATGCAAACCACCATTTATATGTTTCTACTCAAGGGAAATCCACTTTCACCAAGCAAGTGAAAGCATTTCTGTTTGTTTTGAGTTATATTTAGCTAAACAGACTTCTACATCATTTTTCTTCATATTTTGGTAATATATATATAAAAAAATTGTACTAATTTAAGTAGCGGTAGTCCCAGTTTCTCGTTCAATTTCCTAAAATGCTGTCAGACAAACAAACAAATACTGAAAGGATTTTGGTCTAATTTCACTCTGCATTTTGTTCTTCGTCATAATAAATAGTAGCAACCACTTCTTGGTGAGTCATTTAAAAATTGCTGAAGGAGACCTACCACCAAGTCTTACAGTGTGGTACTAGTAACGCAATAAGTTCAATTCTCACTGTCCTCTTTCTCCTTCCTGATTCCCCAATGTCATAGAAACAATTATTTTTATAAAGAAGAAACATAAGTCCAATCACTACTGCCAAATTTTTCAAATGCCTTCTTTAACTTAAGCTTTTAGATTAGAAGGTCGAACACTTGCTGTATTTATTACAAATCTCAAGGCTGTTAACAATGTTTTCCCTATCTTCCCCGTAAAATGCATATTAATGTTTTAACTCTTATTTAAGAATTCGTATACAAAGTTTGGTCTTTAAAATGCTTCTTCAATGTTGTACAGGCCATAGTGTTTGCTTGCTTGACAAGTTGCTCATGTTTGGTAAGTTATGTTTATATTAGATGAGATTTAGTGAAGCGATCCCAAAGAACTTGTTCATACGGAAAAGAGTTGGCGAATGATTGAAATACCTCAAGAATAATTTAGGCACAAGCAAAAACTTCAACAAAGACTACATAGAAGAAATTTATTAAACTAGGAAGACAACGTGATAGGAGGCTTTTTCACAGCTCATAAACTCTTGAATCCCTCTACATCATAGATACCTCTCCACAGTAGAAAATATGTAGTAGCACTCCTATTTATAATACTACAAAATCAAAATTGGCTAGAATCTAGAAAACCTATTCCTACATAATTTTGGTTGTGAATCCTAATTAGACATAAATTAAATAGACTAGTAAATACCAAATCCTAGACGATGTATGAATACTAATTAATCTTGATTTAGTTTCCAACAATTGGTATAAAATGTCAATACTAGTTGTTCATGTTCTGCCTGCAAAACTTTAGAGGTCCGCACTCAATTTTCCATACCCCAAAACATTTCTCGAAAAAATTACCCAAATGCAAAATACATGGGAATGAGGAGAAAGGATGAAGTACTATAATGTCCATTACAACTACATTAATCTTTCACGTCCAGATTTCAGCCTTCAACTTTCTATTCTAAAGTTGTACAGCTCTAAAGCCAAGGATTAATTCATTGAATTATAGAGGTTTCTTGGGAATTATTTGGATGGGAAGACCTTGATTTGGTGTTGGCATTGGATCCCTGCTGAAGGTATCCTCTGTACAGCATAGTTTCCATGTGAAATGCCTTACTAAGTAATGGATTGCTACCAAAGTTTCAATCTTTGCAAACTCATAACTAGGACATACACGGGCTCCCCCTCCGAATGCAATAAAGTTGTAAGGGGGCAACGTTGCTTGGTTCTCAAAGCGCGCTGGATCAAATTTCTCTGGTTCTTGGAAAATGCTGTTATCCATGTGTGTCATAGATGTTACCCAGAATATCTACGTGCAGCCGTTAATCAGTGGTTAACTTTTGATCATATAGGCTAGCAAAGTTTTGTATTGAAGAATGGAAGATCAAAGACAGGATTTTGATCTTACTTGCCATCCTTTAGGAATGAGGTAGCCTCCATACTCAACGTCTTTTACAGCCTGCCTGAAACCTCCAAAAACCGGAGGAAACATTCGGAGTGTCTCCGTTGCCACCCTCCAGGTATACTTCATCTTGCCAAGGTCTTCCCAAGTTAGGACTCTTCTGGTAACTTGCTTTTTGCAATCTCTTCTTGTTCTGTGAACTCACGGAGCTTATTCAGGGACCGTAAAGCATAGGCTTAATTTCATGCGTGATCACAGTAAAGTCACAAAATTATTTTTTGTCACATTGAGAGTAACTGAATTTTATCCACTATAACAGTAAAGCTAGTAATCTTTATCCACGGGAACGACAAAACATACCCGTCAAGCTAGTAAAGTTTTGTGACATTACTATTATGGTGGGTAGAGTACAGTTACTTTAATGCGGGAAAAATTGTTTAGTGACTTTAGTGTTATAGTGGGTAAAGTTAAGTTGTCTTAGTGTGACAAAAAGTAGTTTCGCAACTTTATTGTGACCATACGTGAAATTGAGCCCAAAGCATAGAACTACTAACTAAGAATGAAATTCAGAGGAGTTCTTAGTTCTTACCTTTAAGGACAGCGGCATAGATGTTGGGATGATTAGCTAAACCTCTTATCATGAAGGTTATCAAGATGGATGAAGTGTCATGTCCAGCAACCATAATTAGTGTGATATTGTGAATTATCTCTTTTTCAGATAAAAGTTCTTTGTTGTTCTCTCCACGGATGCTGAGCAAGCAGGTGATGAGGTCCTGGTGGGATGAAACTGAATTGTGCTCAAACGCATAGCGCTTCTCACATAGAAGTTGTTACAGCATTGTTTGGAGATCTGTGCTTGCCTTGAGACTGCGGTTGAAGTGTGTAAAGGGCAAGTTTATAGGGTTGACCACATTCCTTCCATCATCCGCTCGAAGCACTGAACCATCTGGTCTCTTTGTGTTTTACGTTCAAGCCCGAAAAGGAGAGAGCAAACAATGTCAAAGGTGAGTGTCTTCATCAAAGGTAATACCTACAATCAATCAAGACCATATACAGAAGTCAGTTGTTAATGCCTAAGCTTAATGCAGGTAACAATTAAGGGTCGTTTGGTTGGAATACGATTTATACCGGTATAAGTTATGCCGAGATTAGTTATGCTGGGATTGCTGTTTATTCATTGTTTGGTATGTTGTATTAAGAATGACAATTGCATAATTTCTAAGAAGAAGGTAGAAGTTATACCGGTGCTAATATTAACATCAGGATAACTTATACCTGGTTTGCTAACCAAACAGGGTATTAAGGTGGTATTAAATTTTTATACCATCCTTATACCTTCTTATACACCAAACGACCCCTTATAGTACGAGTGTCCGTGACATACCTTAACTATTTGATTGTCTTTTAAGATGAATTCTGACTTCTTCTTCCATCTTTCCAACATAAAGCTTCAGACTTTCTGGCTTCAAGAATGATACAAGAGCAGCTCTAACGCGCTTATGATCTTCACCGTTGAGTTCTAAAAGGCAGCGATCGCCTAGAATCATCTTGATTGATTGTGTCTGTGCATTACTGAGGACAGTGTCAGCACTAATGAATACAAACTTGTTAGCAGCCTGTCCATAAATGAATACAGTGGATTTGCCAAAGAGGCTTAATTTTGAGATCGGACCATATTTTTGGACTTTTTGCTCTAGCCATTTCTCTGCTGTGTTGGCTCTCATTGCCCTTAACAAGCCGAGGCTTTGACCGATGATTGGTAATCCAAGTGATCCTGGTGGAACTCTTTTCGATGTTCTTCTTTTCCGAACAAAGACGAAGAAGATTGGGACAAGAAATAGGAGAAGAATAAAGATAATGTTCATGATTGAGATATAAAACAAAAGAGCTTAAGAGGCAAATAATTTATACTGCAAATTTCAGATATATATTTATAATGTTTATGTGTAGTTGACTTTGTTGGTTTCTGGAAAGGTATCTTAGCTCCATTGATACCTTGAGAGAAAAATATGCCTGACTGAGAGATATGAAACTATCCTTTATAATGTGATTTGTGGATGCTGTCTTCTCACTCAACCAACTTGTCCAAAAAGAATTTATTTTCGTAAAACGTGGGAGTAATTTTTAAGCTTTGTTTTCTTTTTTAAATAATTAAAGCAAGTACCCTCGGGTTCAACAATATGATGACAACGGTGATGGAATCTTTGCTAAGTCACATTAATGGATTGGATCTGCCGTTTTTCATCAGCTTCTTCCATAAAATATTTCTATTCTTCTTAATTTTAGTCGATATTTGTTTATATTTCATGTGCCTAATTGTTGTGGCGACAAATATGAGCCTCATTTCCAGGGGCGGATTTAGGATGGCGAAGGGTGTTCATCCGAAGCGGCGTTAATGAGAGGCTAGAGGTTTGGCGATAGGCCCTCGAGGCTAAAGGTTTCAAGTTGAGTAGGACTAAGACAGAATATTTGAAGTGTAAGTTCAACGATGTATCGGGGTAAGCGGACATGGATGTGAGGCTTGACTCACAAGTCATCCCTAAGAGAGAAAGTTTCAAATACCTTGGGTCAACTATTCAGGGGATGGGGAGATAGGGGAGGATGTCACGCACGAAACCCGCATCTGGAGTCCTGTGTGACAAGAAAGTGCCCCGAAACTCAAAGGCAGGTTCTATAGAGTGGTGGTTAGACCGGCCACATTGTATGGGGTTGAGTGTTGGGCAGACGAGAATTTTTGTATCCAGAAGATGAAAGTGGCAGAAATGAGGATGTTGAGATGGATGTGCGGGTATACTAGGCTGGATAAGATTAGGAATGTAGATATTCGGGAGAAGGTGGGTATGGATCCTATGGATGACAAGATGCGGGAAGCGAGACTTAGATGGTTCGGGCACGTGCGGAGGAGAAGCATAGATGCTCCGGTTAGGAGGTGTGAGTGGTTAGCATTGGCAGGTACGAGGAGAGGTAGATGGCGGCCTAAGAAGTATTGGGGTGAGGTGATCAGGCAAGATATGGGGTGACAAGAGATCTCCGAGGACATGACTCTAGATAGGAAGGTGTGGAGGTCGAGCATTAGGGTTATAGGTTAGGAGGGAGTTGAACGTTTTCTTTATTGTTCCGGGGGTGGGGCTGGCCTGATAATTTTTAGCTGTGGGTTGTTGGTGGTTTATGTAGTTTCCTCACTATTTCTTATGGTATTATTGTTGTTTATTGTTATTACTTTTACATCTTTTTTTTGTTTCTTACGATGTTTTTACAATTTTTCTAGCTTCTATTGTTGTCACTGATCTATTATCTATTTTCTTCTTCTTGAGTCGAGGGTCTTTCGGAAATAACCTTTCTACTCGTCCAGGGTAGGGGTAATGTCAGCGTACACTCTAGTCTCCCCAGACCCTACTTGTGAAATTTACCAAGTTGTTGATGTTTGTATATAGAGTTAAGTTTGATTTTTATTGATATATATTAGATGTTTCATCCACTTGATATATATTATACTTGATTTGTTTTTTGCCTTTTTCCTTATAATGCCCCTTTTTACTAGATTTTTTCTTTTTTTGTAAAAACAATTACTTCAAAACAAACAAATATATTAGTTTTAATCCAACATATTGTTAGCATGAGTTTCGACGATAGTTAGTTTTTAAGATTTTAATTTTTTCATGGACCCGTTTGGCATTACATTTGGAGTCAACAAATTTCGACGAACCCATTCGATGAAATTTTTATTGTTCACTTCTTTATAATTGAACCTCTTTGCTCAGAATTCTGGATCTGCCACTTCTCATTTCGTCTACCCTTCGCCATCCCCACCTCAACCCTTCGCCACCCACCCCGGCACCTAGACTCCGACCTACCACGTTCCCCTGCCCTTAACTATTTTGTCTCTCGTAGTGTTTGCTTAAATTAAATATTATTCAAAAATTATTTTCAGCTACCTAACCAAACACTATAAAATTGTTAGAATTTTGCCCTGAATTTTTAATCTATTAGGACTCTCTTTCTTGAAGGAAGAGGAAAAGACTCCTAACAGGAATAAATCTCGTTCATATGCCTTATCCTTTTCTTGGAAGAGAAGTTTTGTATTTCCATAAATTGACGTTTTCTTCTCACAACAAGAATAGCAACAGCAATAATAGCATCCACAATGTAGTCATTAAAGAGTTTTGTTTATGGAAAGATTTTTCTTTCAATAGTTTTTATATTCTTATACGAGTTTTTATATGTATGTCAATTGACCAAACTCCACTATAGTATTCTATTTTAATATAATTCTTTTGGCATCTGATTTATCGTCCATCAAGCTTTGTATTGTTAGCTTCCGTATGCACCATGTTATTTTGATCCCAACAATAAAAAAGTAAGAAACCCACTTATTTTTAAAAAAATATTTTCCTCCGTACCGAACACATCCTTAATTAGTACTACTTGTGATCTACATAGAGCTTGGAGAATAATTTAATGCAGTAACACTGCCAGATGCCTCATGAAAAGTTGAAATGGTTATAAACAAATATCAAAATAAGGTCAGCAAGCTCCCTTTCCATATAAAGTGAAAAAGTATATAATTAGCCTTTTGGCGTTATCAAAAGAAATAGTCAGCCTTTTAACTTTTACATTGGCAAATTCAACAGCTTAGTTTGAGTTTCATTGGGTCAAGTGGCTAAATAATGATCCGATAATTTATTTTTTTCTGATAAGCAGGGATCTATTTTATAGAAATCACAAAATAGAATTTATATAGTTAGCATTGCCCAAAGGGACAGTACCTACTCGGCTATTACATAAAATATTAATGTCACGCAGGATATTTTTATTTCCCAAAAATGCAAGCTTAGTGTATGTATCTTTGCTAATGTTTTTTACTAGGTAGATAGAGCCTTCACAGTCTGAGGATAAGACAGCCGTTACAAAATATGGTGGATAGTGCATAATTTCGAGACCCTTGCCATTGTTTTCATGAAGAACATGCTTAGCCAGCTTGTGTGATGGCTTGTTGGCCTCCCTGGAGTTGTGCTAGATTGTTTGAACTCTCACCCAGACCATCAATGACCTGCATTCATCAATAATATTGTTAAGGAGTGTGTTACCATTTTCTAGGTTGTTAATAATGTCAGTGGAATCTGATTCCACTTATAGGTTGGTGAAGCTTTGTTCCATGGCAAGATGTAAGCCCATTTCTAGTGCCATTAACTTACCATGCAAGGGTGATAAACCAGGTAGAGACCCTTGGAACCCAATCACCCATTTGCCCTTATTGTCCCTGAATAGACCACCAAAGCAACATCGATATATTTTTTTTTTAAAGGATCCATCTATATTAAGCTTAATATGATTACAATTAGGCTTTAGCCATTTTACTGAGATGGGATATTTTTGTTGTGACATAGTCTCTTTATTAGTGAGGAGCTTGTATTCCACTGCTTGCTTATGGCATGCTGCATGAAGACTTTGTTTGTGGTGTTGTTAAATAAATTATTGTTTCTATTGACCCAAATAGTCCATATAGTAAAGGGAAACAATTCTTTACAACTAATGAAGTCCTTCTTTAGAATACAATTTTGATCGCGAAAGTTTATCAACCAGTTGCTAATTATATTCTAGCTTTCCATGTCTATTCCTAGATGTAACCAGAAGTCCCTAACGGTTGTGCAGTGCATGAATATATTGGTAATGGTTTCATTGTGACACTTACATAAGGTGCAAGTAGGGTCAATATTTATGCCAATGTGGTTTAAGTAGCTTCTAGTTGGAAGCCTATCATGATATCATTTCCATATCAATACTTTAATTTTGTTAGGGCACGCCAGTTCCTAAATCCAATCAAAATTCTTAGCTTCATTTGGTTGAGTATCTAACAGATTGTAACACGACTTGCTAGTGAATTGACCGTTTGTGGTTAGTGACCAAATATAGGTATCACGATTGTTAGAGTTTGGAGTGATGACTTTTATTTTGTTAAGCGAGAGAGGTGGAAGTTCTATAGAAATCTTTAATAAGTCCCACTGATTATTAATCCAGATATCCTTAATGACTAGCCTATTGTCAAGCTGAGTTAGGGGACCGTAGATGCACTGTCGTAACGGTGGGTGATGGTGGATCCATTAATTATTTCAAACGCTGAGTGTAGATAATTTGTGGGATAGCCAAGTAATGCCTTTGCTACAAATATTCCGTCCTTGGATAATGCTGGACCAAATAAACGAAGAGTTCTTAATATTTTTCCTACTGCTGTGGAGCGCTTGAATTGTTTTAACCCAATGGGAGTGAGTGTTTGAGATGAGTCTCCAAGATAGGTTGGCTAGGTTCACCAAATTTTTGCTCTTAGCCGTGTGAATCCCTAATCCACCCTCATTTTGATGCTTTGTGATTGTGTCCCATTTTATGAGAAGGAATTTTTTAGAAGTGGCATTATTACCTCATAGGAAATTATGCTGGATTTTGTCGATATTTTTAAGAATTTTTTAAGACAATAGGGTATATTGCATAACATGATTTTGAAGGGAATTTATGCACGAAGTAGCCAAGGTACATCTACCTCCCATGGTAAGACAGTTTATTTTTCATGTTGTTAGTCTCGCTAGTATATTGTCAACAACAAATTGGAAGTCAGCAACTCTATTCTTTGAATTTGTAATGAGAAAGCCTAAATATTTACCAAATGTGTGAATAATATTTATATTAAGAAAATCGGTTAATTTGTCACATAAATTTTTGGGGCAGTGTTTGGAGATGATAATTATTAATTTGGCTCTATTGATGATATGTCCTGACAAGGAGCAAAATAAGTCGAGACACTGCTTAATTGTATTAATAGATTTATTATTGATCTGAGTCATGAGGGTAAGATCATCTGCGAAGAATAAATGAAACAATTGGTAATTATTCTTTCCTATAGTTATTGGGTCCCAGCAACCCATATCTACTTTGTGATTAATGAGTGTGGAAAGCATTTTCATACAAAGGATAAATAAGTATGGAGACATCGGATCGCCTTTTCTAATACCCCTTGTAGGTGCAAAGTAATCAGTTCTAGACCCGTTAACTAGAATAGCGATTTTTATTGAGGTAATACAACTCATGATAAGCTTAGTAATGTTTGGTGGAAATTCAAAGAAGGTGAGAGTTCTATAGATGAAGGACCATTCAAGACAATCAAAAGCCTTTTTTAGATTAATTTTTAAGAACATATTATGTTTTTTACTACGACATTTGTTCATTTTGAGAATGAGTTCTTAAATAATAATAGCATTATCACTAGCCTTTCTATTTTGTATAAAACTAGATTGGTAAGGTCTAATGAGGCTATTTAGGAAGGGTTTTAGTCGGTTTTTAATAAATTTGGTATTGATTAAATGGTGTTACATAGTCCTATAGGCCTAGAAAATTTTAAGTCATTAGCATTAGGAATTTTGGGGATAAGGCATAGGAGGGTGTTATTTATACCCTCGGGAATTTTTCCACTAGTGAGAGCTTCTTGACAAAGGCTAATTACTGAGTTACCAACTATGTTCCAATATCTTTGAAAGAAGAAAGGATGAAGTCCATCCGGTCCTGGAGCTTTGTATAGTTTAAAAGAGAAGCAGGCCTTAATTATTTCAATCATTTGAGAGATGATTATCTAATGAGGATAGATCAATATTATTGTAGCTTTTTGGATCATATCGTATAGCATTGTAATCACTGGAAACATGAGTAGTAGTGAAGATATTAGTGAAGTATTCTCCAATATGGTTGAGGATGGCTCCATGATCATCTATCCAATTGTTATTTTAATCCTTAAAGAAGACAATATTGTTTTTCTCTTCCTATTGGTAGCCATGATATGGTAAAATTTTGTATTTGCATCCCCCTTATTGAGCCACTGGATTCTAGAGCGGAGTTTTCAATAATCTTCCGCAATTTTTAGGACGTTATTGAATTCGAATTTTAAGGCAGCTTCCAGGTTATGAAGGAAAGGGCTTGAATGATAAGCAGTAGAATTTTGAATACCATTGAGCCTAGATAAAATACGTTTTTTATTTCTAAAAATATCTTCAAAGGTGTTATTTTTCTAATTAATGACATTGTCTCTAAAGGTAGATGTATCCATTATGTAATGATTATTAGTCTAAGCATTGGTTACCACATCCTTAAATTGTGGATGCTTGCACCAAAATGGTTCAAGACGAAAAGGTTTAGAATTGTTTTTGTACTGCTTAGAGATAAGATTTATAAGTAGAGGATTATGATCTGAGTGTGTTTTAGGAAGGTGAATTATGGAGGCATTTGGAAATGTTTGAATCCATTGGTCATTACCAAAGGTTTAGTCAAGGCGTTCCATAATGAGACTATTGTTACTAAAACTGTGATTCGACCAAGTATACTTGCAACCTTTGTATCCAAGGTCGAGTAGATTGCAGTAGTTAAGACTAGACCATAATTTAAAAGCACGTCTACGATTTAATGGTCTGCCTCCTAGTTTTTCATTTGCTTTAAAAACATCATTAAAATCCCCCTACTAGCCATGGCCCTTTGTAATTATCCACTAAATTTTCATTATTTTTCCACATTTGATCCCTAGACAAAGAATCAATGCTAGCATATATTGATGAGAATAGCCATATGGATCTAGTAGGACGTACCTCAATAGTTGCATGTATTTCATGATTTATGCGGACAAAGTTATGAACACTGACTTTAGCATGATCTCATAAAACCACCATTCCACCGGCCTGACCACCTGATGGCACTTCAATCATCTCCAAAAAGCCAAACTCATTTAGAAGAGTAACATGGGACAACATTTTTGTCTCAAGAAGTGTGACTACGCATGGCTTGTGTTGAACCATTAATTCTCTAAAGTTTCTCCTAAAGTCATCATTATCACCCCTCCCCCCCCCCTAATATTCCATATAATATTAACTGGATTAATCATATTAAAGTCTTGTGCATGTGTGTGACCACTACCCATCATATCCCTAGGGATAGTTAAGTTTCTCCTTAAAGAAGGTACTAGGATCATTGCCATGTTGCCCACCGTTGGGTCCTGTGGGGGAGGAATGTCCATTGAGCATTTGTGAAGATTTTATGGGCATGCAAGTATGTGCCTCTTCTATGGAGTTTTCTTGAATATGAACACTTTTACCTCGTTTAGGCTTGATAATTCCACCACTGATTCTCCTACTAAGTCTATTGGATCGATAATTTCTTCTTCCATTGGGTTGCCTATATTTGGCACTACTGGGGGGTTGGGGTTCATTCCCTTTATATGCATTTGTATGTTCGGATTCTGAAGTTGTGGTTATGGGAGTGGTGTCTCCCATTGCATCATTATTGGGTTGAGGGGAGTCAGGGATTCTGGAGGAAATAAAGGGAGGTCCAGGCCTAGGCTTTGTGGTAGGATGGGGACTGATTGAAATGAGGGGGTAGGTTCCACTGTGCTCTCATCTCTTCCACTAGATTTGGATTTAGTTGTGGAGCTAGTGGTTGTAGGATATTGTTCACCCACACATGGTTCATGTAGTTGCTCATTGCTAGGTAAAGACCCTCGACTACAAGTTGAGCTAGGTAATGTGGGTTTTAGATAAGGATCACACTCTCTTGGCCATTGATCGTGGCATTAAACATTAGACCCCTCCCCATTAGCCTTGTTTCTATCCAAGACAGTGGGTGATGATCTTGTGGCAGTGGAGGTTGAACATAAATTATTGGAGGATTTTGGAGTTGTTGAGGGAATGGAGGAAGGTTTTACATGTTAGAGGGACGATGATGACGGAGAATTTGGATGAGACGATATCTCCTCCGACTGCCTAGAGTAATTCTAGGCATTTTGAGTTAGGTTAGTGTTAATTAAAATAGGGGAGATTTGGGTGTAGGGAATGATTACATCTAATTGCATGCAATTTGAGTGGCTTAGCGTAGGGGATATATCGGAAGATTTTGCATGCATGGAGTTTACCACGTGTAGCATGCCTTCTAACATTTGGCTAATAGGACGGGTGTTGGAAGACATGCGTGTTTTACTATTGGGGGGTGTTGTAATGGTAATGATAGGGTTGGTGGTAGTAATTGTATCATTTCTAGCAGGGGTATCAGTAGGGTTAAGAGTTTTGTTTGTCTTAAGAGGTGTATTAGTGGTAGAATGTGACAATTTGATTAGTGGTGTCTTTAGGAACTTCCTTATTTAACGTGTCCAAATCTTTACTTATATCATACAGGTTGTTATTGACCTTGGTTAATAAGGAGTTATTATTATTAGAGTGGTTTGGTAAAACAGTGGATTCATAATGCAACTTAGAGAACCAGTTTTCTAATTGAAAACCATTTATTTTTTCTAGTTTAGTTTTAATAGTGGTTTTGGGATTCTAGGCAAGTCTTATACTGCCTTGGTTAGTAGCAATATCTTTGTTAACGAATTTTAGTTTCTGGGTATTGATATACTTGCCTGTAGATGCATTAAATAATTTAACGTCTATACCTGCCTCCATTTGAGCCTCTTTATTATAACAGCCCAGCCCGCTAGCAATATTGTTCGCTCTGGGCCAAGGCTCTCACGGGTTTAAAATGCATCACTAGGGTCTAAGTCTTGTTAACTTATATACTCAGCATTCCTCTTGTGTTTTTCCAATGTGGGACTCTGTCTAAAGTCTGGGGTGTTACATACACCCCCTCTTATGGACTCAGCATCTTCGCTCAGGTTTGCCCCACCGCATGGAATTTGCCTAAACTGAGCACTGAGGTTTGCCCCGCCTAACCGGGATTTGCCTAGAGTCAGTTGAACTCTGACCCACCATCGGCATGCCTGACACAAGAGTGGCTCTGGTACCATCTATAACAGTCCATCCCGCTAGCAATATTGTCTGTTTTAGGCCTAGGCCCTCACGGGTTTAAAACGCGTCACTAGGGTCTAAGGCTTGTTAAATTATATACCCAACATCCCTCTTGTGTTTTGCCGATGTGGGACTTTGTCTAAAGTATGGGGTGTTACATTTGTGTTCCATTGTTACTTTCTTCTGGATTCTCCTTGATTTTGGAAACGACAATGTGTGCCAGCCACTATCATTTTTGTGCATGCGCGATTTTTGATCCACTTTGTGGTTTGGGGCTGCTTCCTCATTGATAGATTCAACTAGCAGAGTATTAAATGTTCATGAGCAATTTATTCTTGTATGGACAACCTTCCAAAAATATTGCAAAGTATCTTATCACTCTCATATTCTATTCGTTGTTTATAGTCTTCTAAATAGATGAATTTTTCAACTGGTTAGTTCATTGGTAATTCCACACATAATCTGGCATACCAACCCCTTAAAGTTGATGATGTACATGCATCGATTTTTAACAGTCTACCTATTGAGTTTCCAATTTTTTGGAGAATAGATCCATCATAAAATTCAGTAGGGAGATTTGGTAGGCGAAGCCAAATTGCAGTAAGGGATTGTTTGGCCTTCGTCGCAACAAAATTTGGCTCCCATCTTTGACATGATAGAAAATGTCCAAATATGAACCATGGACCATTTTGAAGAATTGACAGCATACTATCTTTTTTTGTAATTTTGCTATGTAGTAGTCGGATCCTAGGTCAATAAGAGGGAAATTCTCTTTTACCTTCCACTGTTCTTGAACCTTTTTCTTAAGAATTTGGTGGAGTATTCATTTACCTTGAATTTTAATGATTATAGAGTATTTCCAAGGCAAATACATGCGGGCTCTATCTTTTTGACAGGGTGATTCTTTTGTCTTTTGAAGTTGAGGGGTATTTTGGTGGCATGTACGAGGTACTTGGTGGTAGGATATTGGAAGAGGGGTCGATGGTGTCAATGCTAATATCCATGTCTATTTATACCCTAATTAATTTGTCCTAGGAGATTGGTGAATTCTTTGGTAGTTGGGATTTTTTGTCCTTATGAATGTCTGGTGGTTTAGGAGGAATTGTGGATATGTCCATTTCATCGGCAGTGTCATTGGTTTCCATTGGAGGCTAACGGGTGAAGTTAGTTTGGGGAGAGTGTTAGAGTTTCTTTAGATGACTAGAGAGAAGTTGGAGCTTCTCGCTCTAATGAGTCCACGCCGGGATGCCCTTTTCAACTAATGATCCGATAATTGATTTGGCAGATTGATACACTATGAAAGAAAAGACCGGATATCATTATTGGTGGGAGATATGGATACCTGGTAGATTAATTGAAGTGCGAGCAAGATAGACAGAACACTATTGTTATAAAAAAAATTGATAACCCAACAATTGATTTGTTACATTGAATACACCATAAAGTAGAGACAATTTTCTTATCACAAAACTAATTTTCAACACCTTAAAGTAATTCCATTGTATTCAGTAAACATACATTTTCAGCCGGTTGTATACAGCAAATACTCAATATATACAGTATGGAATTGGAACCCCAAATAAACAAATCAGATGGTATTACTCAGTCTTAGGTGGAAAATGATTTCCTCCTCTGGCAATTTTATACATGTAAAATCTAGTCATGAGGGCACTACAGAAAAGAGAGAAAGAACAGAATAAATATACCATATCAACCTCAGACGACGATATAAAAAAGACTTCTTCAATTATCATTTTAGCATGACAGATACCCCAGATAAGAAGCGCAAGCAACATTCTTCTCAATCAACCATCAATAACATCCATGTACCATTAACCTAAGAAACTATGTAGTGCCCACTAAAATTTTTTGTGCAGCTTCCAACTTTTAAGATCTACAAAGGTATCTTCATTTGAGGGACATAAGGAAATTTAGCTTGCAAAGGTGATAGATGAACTGAACTTCCACTCTGTCCTTCCCCTAATTTTCTCTATATTTGCACTGATGATTTAACGAGAGAAAGGATCCATACACAGGTCGTGTGCATGTTACCTTAAAGTTGTAGTAACAGCAGTGCATGTTACCTTATAAAAAGGACAAAGCGGTTGTTGTCAATATATTCCGGGTATTAAGCCCACAGTCGAATCCCACAGGGAATTAACCTACCAATCACAGTTATCAGACACACTCATATCCACGTACTTAACTTCCAAGATATTTTGAATAACAATTGGTTGTTTTTCTACTAACTATTACTTTAAGAAACTAGATTAACTAAGAGCTAACTAATAATGGGTTGTAAACAATAATGAGAAGGATCTAAGGTTATGATTTCTTCTATTGACGGAATCCCCCATCCCGCTATGTATCATATAAATTCGCCTAATCGTTTCTATCGATCATGAGCACTCTTCCTACCGTAAATCTCTCCCGAGTAATTACGACAATTTACTAGACATACTTTCCCGAGTTACGCTAGCTGGATTTTATTACAACTCACTTAGATCGCACCCAAGGTTTCGTTATCCCTAATCCCACCTTTAAACCCTAGGTTATTGATTCCTCACATATGTCGGGAGTGATGATGTTCAACAACTACCTAAATATGCACTCTCTCCCGAGTAATACATACTAAATAGGCACAACTAATTGAGGGTCCTTTCAATTAACTACAACAAGAACGTAGTTGAACAAATAGAGATTAAACTTGGCAAATCTATATTAACATAACAAGAGTTTCATCCTTCAACAGGTTCTATCAAAACCTTAGACTAAATGTTTATCTACTCATAATAAAACAAGACAAAGCAATAAAATAATTCATAATTCTCAAAATAATGATAAAATAAGAAGAATGAAAACTCCAATGGTGTCTTGATCTTTATCTCACTTGTTCTTGCCTCCAAAATAAGTCTAAAACAAGTTTAACCTTGACTTGGGCGAGTTTGTTGAGTTTATATAGGGTTAGGATAACTTTCCCATGTTTTGCACTTAAGTCCCTAAGTTTTTCTGACTATCTCCAGGTCGCCCGCGGCCGCGAGCCAACCGCAGTGGATTACGCTCATACTGTTCTTCTCCTTTGTCCACCGCGTTCCAGCCGCGGTCCGACCGCGGTCCGACCGCGGTCGCGGTGGACTATTGTCCAGTCTTTCTAGCCTTTTCTTGCTCGTTTTCATCTGGACTCTTCTCGTTTGGCCTTGTATCTACATATTTGACTTCCAAACGCTCCATATTATCTTCCAACTCCGAAGTAACTCCTGCAAAGCACAAAAAACCTTAATTAGAGCATTTTGTTATCATTTAGCACTTCAAACATCAATAAAGTATGGTTAACTTAGAGCATAAATAGCATCTACATTGCATAATATAGGCTACTATCAACACCCCACACTTAAATAATTACTAGTCCTCTAGCAACAAAACCATACTCTATAGGCCTAATCATCACAGGGTAACTTCCCCACTCCTCGCACCAAGAACAATTCAAACTGGTAAACTACCTCAACATAACATCCAAACCTCAAGAGTGGACTCTCTCTCTAGCCACGCAATGTCCCTAACCGACTTTCCTACTCTCAGTCAGAGGTCCAAACCTACCTTCCTTTCACGAGTCAAGTGACTACTCACCACAAAGAGACTTATATCATAGTTATGACAATTCACACACTGAGGAATTCAAACAAATAAAATTTCTCTCACCCTCATAAAGAAATTCTCATGCGACATAAAATGCACCATAGGCTTACCCTTAGTGTAATACTCAACTAATCGAGCTCCTTTAGTCTAGAATCAAGTAGGACTTTTTTTGGTTGTAATGTATGCTGCGGGACAGGTGAGATATATATGGATATAAAAGTTGTTACACCTCCTTAAGCACTTTAATACATTTTTTTTCTTCACATTTAAGCCTATACTTTTATCAAACCATTATTCCACCTTTTCATCATTGTGTTATACCTTTTGCTTCTTTAAGCATACTTTTTCCAAAGCCACCACCATTTGAGACTTCATTCTTTTCTTTTCCAGTCCCGGTGGCTTCTAGTATTCATTATCACACTGTGCACCTTTATCTATATTCTCTTAGTTCCACTCAAAGCCCAAACAACTACCCCACACTTTAACTTTTCCATATTCGTCACAACTCAAGTGCTTCTAGGAGGTGATAGGGTTCAAAAGATAGTCAATTCAAAAATTGGGTCAGGCTTGTAATGTGGTTACCAAAGAAAACAAAGTTACAGGATCAAAGGGGTTAACTATGGTATATACAATCAGGTGGGTAGAAACGTATATAAATAAGTTCAACAAAGAAACGCATATATCATTTTCTAGACCAATTAAAGCTACAATTTCGCTTCGTACACACACAGGGCAAGTTCTAGGCATTGAATGTTAGCACAGAATACACAAAAGTCTTACTCACACATGGCACATGACTCAGTCAGTTTGGATCATCAGACACTCTGCTCAAAGTATTTTCAGCCAAATCAGGAACATGCAAATTAAGGCTTTCTTGCTAGAGTCGACTAGTGAGCCTAAGTGTCATGCTACGACAATCAATGTTCAAGGTACTATGGAGTTCAGGGATCCTATTTCTATTCTTCCCTCGCCCAAGACTTCCTAATCTAAAAATAAAAAACTAACTATACCCGTTTCAAATGGAAACCCTTGGAAAAGAATCGTGGTTTAAAGAAAACCCAAGGGGGAGCTGGTACACTACCTAAAAAAAGAAAATCTTTTTGTTTTTGTTATTTTTTTTTGTTCGACTTAAGACCCTCAAGAGACCCGTCCAGAGGTGTCCGTCTTCGGGCCAAGCCGATGTTAATTAACAGCAAATCAGAATACCAAAAAAATCAAAATGCTACACAAACTATACAAGTGTACAACAACAGCAACCATCCCCCACCCCACACTTAAAAGTATGGCATGTCCCCATGTCAAGGAAAGTAAAGCAAAGTAAGGTAAGGGGACTTCACTGGTGCTTAGTCCTGATCGGAGACGGTGTCAGGATCAAGGTGACACACTCGACCTAACGCCCGGAGCCAGCCCATGATCTTTTTCTCGGACCTAGCACTTTGGGTGGCGAAAGTGTCAATTTGAGCACCTAGGTCATTGACTAAAGTGCGTAGGCCAGCCATATCTTGCTCCAAGGCTGTCATCCGGGTACTCCGGCGGGCCTGTGATGGGCCTGCCTCATCAGCAATCTGCACCGGTGGGGCGGCAGCATGCATAGCTCCCTCATCAGCATCATCATCATCATCCTCATCAGCCGCCACAGGCTGATCTTTACCAACTGTGATTTTACTAGCGCTGAATTGGGCTTTTAATTGCAATTTCCCATCGTAGATGGGGTTTTCAGGAACTCGTGAAGCACGACACATCCTGGTGACCAGGGAAGGGAAGTAGAACCCTTTGCTTGCCTCTGCGTACCGAATGAACATTTCATCTTGAATGAGCCGGGCCACGTCAAAATCATGGTGGTTGACAAAACACCAAATCGCCACTGCTCTTGACGCATTAACTTCTGTAGTATTGCTGGATGGCAGCAGACGGCTGTTGATGATTGTTAGCCAACACTTAGTTTTCCAATTGAGAGATTGGGAGTTCAAGGTCATTCTTGGCTTGATCCATATTGGCTCCCTACCAGCGACACAGATGGTTTGAGCAATTAGGTTCCATGTGACTGGTGGCCTCTGATAATCTTGGTAGTAATATGTATCTCCGGTGAAGACCGGCAACCTGTACACTCGGCGGATGGCCTCAAGATACACATTCACCGGGGTGTTTCTTACTGTGACTACTCTATCGACATGGTCCGGGAAGTTAGCATAGAATTCCCAGACCATCATAACATTGGCCTCTTCCAGCTCATCAAAGAAGACGTCCAGCTGACGTCTCCTCAACGCGTCGTACATCTGTGGGCATTTAACTCTTAATGCAGCTCTCTCAATGTGCACTTCAGGCACCAACTTCCTAGCTGATTTTGCATTATATCTATCTTGAGCCGCTTTGGACACAAAGCGGTTGTTGTCAAACTGGCTCGAACTCGCCTGAGCTCGAGCTCGGAATGAACAACCTGACACACTGGTTGATGCATCTGTGACAGTACTTGAAGATGATGAACACGGGTGTGCTTGGAGGATGAGAAGGGAAGAAGGAGTTTGGGGGAGAAAGAGAATGGTGGAGATGAAGTTGTGTGTTGGGGGAGATTTGTGAAAGAGAGGAGAAGAAGGGGAGGAGGTGGGGAGAGTTAGAAAGAGAAAGGGGGTGTTGGAAGTGGGGGGGAATAAAGGGTAGGTTTTGGTTTAATTAGATTGGAAAAAAGAAAAAAATATATAAAATAAAAAAAGCGTTACTTACCTAGTGTCGGCATAAAGGCGTTAATCCACCGCGGTCGGTCCGCGGACAGTTCACGCTCGGACCGCGATCGCGGTGGAACGCGGCAGAACAAGTGTATTCCACCGTGGTCGGTCTGCGCCCCGACCGCGGTCGCGGTGAACCCAAGACAGAACTGGCGCATTCCACCGCAGTCGCGGTGACGTACTTCCGGACTTTATTTGTTTTTATCATGTTTTTTACCTTTCCGGAGTTGGTTTTTGCCCCCGACTTCTCCAAATATGCACCAATCTTCCCCTGTACACTAATAACTGGGTTAATATCATACACATTAAGTACAACAACAAATCAAAAGGGAAAAACAAAAGAAAACACGGGTTGCCTCCCAAGAAGCACTTGATTTAACGTCGCGGCACGACGCAGATGAGCGTATTTAAGGCTTGCTCGAACTCTGGGGCTCATTCAAATGAATCAATGACACATCCTTGACTTCATCCATGCCCACATATGGTTTCAACCTGTGCCCATTGACTCTAAACGTGCGAGAGTCATTTTCTGAGGAAATCTCTATAGCACTCGAAAGGAGCACTTCAACCACACGAAATGGCCCAGACCATCGTGACTTGAGTTTACCCGGAAATAGCCTTAATATCAAATTATACAGCAACACCGTTTGAAATTTCGTTCAACAATATTCTTGTCGTGCAACCTCTTCATTCTTTCTTTGTATAAACTTGTGCTTTCAAAAGCAAGGTAACGGAATTCATCTAGTTCGTGCAATTCCGTGACTCTATTCGTTCCCGCAGCTTCTATGTCTAAATTCAGTTGTCTCAGCGCCCACCAAGCTCTATGTTCTAACTCCATTGGCAAGTGACAGGCCCTTCCAAACACCAACTTGTATGGCGACATGCCAATTGGTGTTTTGAAGCAGTTCTATAGACCCGGAGTGTGTCATCTAAATTTTTCGCCCAGTCTGTTCTTGTGGCATTCACAGTTTTGGTCAACACACTATTTATCTCTCTATTCGATACTTCGAACTGCCCACTGGTCTGAGGATGGTATGGAGTTGCCACTTTGTGGCGTACATCATATTTCGCCAGTAATTTCTCAAAGGCTCGATTGCAGAAGTGAGTGCCTCCGTCACTGATTATGGATCTTGGGGTCCCGAAACGGGTGAATATATTCTTATTCAAAAACCCAATCACCACCCTTGCATCATTGGTGGGGAGTGTTGCAGCTTCCACACATTTGGACACATAATCTACAGCAACAAGTATGTACTTATTGCCATAGGAACTGACGGAGGGACCCATGAAGTCTATTCCCCAAACATCGAACACTTCAACCTCCTGAATTGGGTTCATGGGCATCTCATGGCGACGGTAAATGTTCCCCGTTCGTTGACATTCATCACAGCCCTTGACCCATAGATTTGCATCCTTAAACGCAGTTGGCCAATAGAACCAGGTTTCTAGAACTTTCGCGCTTGTCCTTACTCCTCCAAAATGTTCGCCATATGCCGATGTGTGACATGCCTGCAAAATAGAAGATTGATCTATCTCGGGGACACACCTCCGGATCATATTGTCAATACAAATCCGAAACAAATAAGGTTCATCCCAGTAATACATGCGGCAATCACGGTAAAAAAATTTCTTTTGGACAGAGGAAAAGTCATAAGGAACTACAACGCTTTCCAGGTAGTTTGCAATATCTGCATACCGTGGCACTTCTTCAAGGCTTGTGACGAGTAGCTGCTCATCTGGAAAGGTTTCTAGAATATCCTCTACCTCAACTGATTTTTCAGCTCCTTCCAGTCGCGATAAGTGATCAGCGACCTGATTTTTCGTGCCCTTACGGTCACGAATTTCCAAGTCGAACTCTTGCAGCAGCAGCACCCAATGAATCAGGCACGATTTTGACTCCTTCTTTTCTATCAGGTACCTAAGAGCAGTATGATCAGTATATACAATTAACTTTGAGCCAATCAGGTATGATCTGAACTTGTCAAATGCGAACATTACAGCCAACATCTCTTTCTCCGTTACAGTGTAGTTCAGTTGCACTCCACTCAACGTTCTAATTGCATAGTAAATTGGGTGCATTATTTTATACTTTCGTTGTCCTAACACTGCTCACACTGCATAGTCACTCGCGTCACACATAAGCTCAAATGGTTGCTCTCAGTCGGGGGCAACAATGATGGGTGTTGTGACTAGCTTCTTCTTTAATTCCTCGAATGCTACCCTGCAATCATCAGAAAAAACAAAGGGGTGATCCTTTTCTAGCAATTTACACATAGGGTTAGCAATTTTTGAAAAGTCTTTTATGAATCTCCGATAAAAGCTGGCATGCCCGAGGAAGCTCTTGATTGATTTAACTGATGTGGGAGGTGGAAGCCTTGTTATCACATCAACGTTTGCACGATCAACCTCAATTCCCTTGCTTGATACAAGGTGTCTCAAGACTATACCTTCTTGTACCATGAAATGACACTTTTCCCAATTAAGTACCAGGTTAGTCTAATTGCACCTTTTCAAAACTCTGGTCACATTTTTAAGGCACTCATCGAATGAGTTTCCCACCACTGAGAAATCATCCATGAACACCTCTATTATGTCTTCTACCATGTCTGTGAATATGTCCATCATGCACCTTTGGAATGTAGCGGTGCGTTGCATAGGCCAAAGGGCATCCTCCGGAAAGCAAAGATCCCATAAGTTCATGTGAATGAGGTCTTCTCTCTATCCTCTGGTGCGATGGAGATCTGATTGTATCCTGAGTACCCATCCAAAAAACAGAAATGGGACCTCCTTGCCAGTCTGTCAAGCATCTGATCAATGAAGGGAAGTGGGAAGTGGTCTTTGCGGGTGGCTAAGTTGAGCTTCCTGTAATCCATGTAAATTCTCCAGCATGTGACGGTTCGTGTAGAGATTAGTTCATCCTTATCATTTTTCACCATCGTCATTCCACCCTTCTTAGGAACACACTGCACTGGGCTAACCCAGTTGCTGTCAGAGATGGGGAAGATGGTTCCCGCATCTAACCACTTAATGAATTCTTTCTTCACCACTTCCTTCATATTGGGTTTCAGCCTTCTTTAGTCTTCTCTGGAAGTTTTGTGTCCGTCTTCCAGCAGAATTTTATGCATATAAAATGCCGGGATGATCCCCTTAATATCTTTCATGGTCCAACCAATGGCAGTCTTGCACTCTGTCAGTACCTGCAAAAGCTGTTTTGCCTGCACATCTAACAAACTAGATGAGATAATAACAGGTAATGTGGAGTTAGGTCCTAAGAATGCATACCTGAGATGGGCGGGCAGTGGCTTCAACTCCAGCTTTAGTGGTTCTTCTATGGATGTCTTGGCTAGAGGAGTTTCCCTTTTCTCTAAGTGTAGTGGATCGAATTCGAGTGATCTCTTCCAAAAACCTTTGCCCTCAAAAGCAAGCACCCATTCTACCAATTCTTCACCATTCACCTTATCTAAATTCATCAGACATGCAGCTAGAGGGTCCTCAATGTTTAAGGTCTCATCATCCTCTTCCAGGATTACATCCACGACATCAACTAAAGAACAATTGGAAAATTCACTTGGTCGCCTCATAGATTTCTGCACGTTGAACGTTATCTCTTCGTCATTTAACCTCAGCTTGAGCTCTCCAGTTTTGCAGTCAATTAGAGCTCGCCCCGTGGCCAAGAATGGCCTTCCCAAAATTATGGGAATTTCCTCATCCACCCTGCAATCCAGAATTACAAAGTCTGCAGGGAACATAAATTTCCCTACCTGTACCAACACGTCATCAAGAATACCTGAGGGCCTCTTTACAGTTTTGTCAGCCAGCTGCAACAACATAGACGTGGGTCTAGCTCGTCCAATCCGAAGACTTTTATAGATAGCTAGGGGCATAATATTTATGCTTTCCCCTAAATCACATAGTGACTTGGCAAAATCAAAGTTACCTATGGTGCAGGAAATTGTGAAACTCCCTGGGTCTGACAATTTCTCAGCAACGGGTCTTGTTACAACAACACTGCATGTCTGAGTTAGAGTCACTGTGGCCAAGTCTTGGAAATCGAACTTGCGGGACATCAAGTCCTTCATCATTTTTGCATAACCAAGCATTTCTTTTAAAGCATCAATCAATGGAATATTTACCTGAATTTGTTTCAACATCCAAGAACTTCTTGTACTCCTCATCTTTTTTACATTTGGCTAGTCTCTGTGGGAATTGTGCTGGAGGTCGCTTCTTCCATGTGATTTGGGCTTTCTCTTTTTCAGGCGTTACCCCCAATATCGGTTCCTGTGTTGTCTCAACTTATTTCTTAGCCTTATTTTTCTTGTTGGCATCTTCCTGTGCATACTGCACTGTCACCTCAGTCAATCCTGCTGAGTCATCTAGCTCAATGGGCACTGGCATAAGTGTCTCAACAGGTCTGCTTTCTTGAGTCCTCTCTTGCTCCAAATACAAGTCTCTACCATTATGTAGACTCACTGTCATCAGCTGCTTTGGGCCATGATCATTTGGATTTACTTGAGTGTCAGTCGGTAACGTCCCATGAGGACGATGATTCAGTGACATAGAATTCTGACCCATTTGGACCTCAATATTTTTGATAGCTGACTCATGTGAATCTACTCTTTCACTTATTTTTGCATTAGACCCAATCACCTACTACATCATTGCCTCAAGCCTAGCGAACACGTCTTCCTGTCTCCCATTATGTTGATGTTGAGGTGGATGATACCCATGCTGCTGATTCTGGTTGTGATAGCCATGTGGCCTTTGGTAAGGTGACATATTACCCTGTGTTCGCATGGCCCCCATGTTACCGTGATTATGCTGTTGTTAGGCTGGCCTGTATTGTTGATTCTGCTGCCCCCAATTCTGACCACCTAGTCTTTGACCCCTATAGTTGGACACATAATTCATGTCCTCAGGATAGTGTTGGTGATCCCCCTCTACGCTCCACTGGTTACCAACTGGCTGACTGATGCAAGATGTACAAAGGCCTCCATTGGTTGTATCAACTATATGCACCTGTTGTTTCTGACCTGACTCTTCCACCTTTTTTGGTGAGGATGCTCATTTGTGTCATTAATGTGGCCATATTTTCAGCAAGACAATTCGCTGGATCTAACGCCACTGAGTGGACCACAGGAGTGATGGGTGTGTTTCTATTTTTCCACCCTGAGTTCTGAGACATCTTGTCGAGCAAGATCTTGCTCTCTCTTAACATTTTACTCAGTAATGCACCACCATCTGAAGCATCAACATTAGCTTTTACACTATCTGCCAGTCCCATGTAAAATCTTTGCCCCCAACATCTGCTCAGGAATACCATGGTGTGGACATACAACCAACAACCCTTTAAATATTTCCCACGTCTCTTGCAATGTTTCTGTTGGTTTTTGTCTGAAGCTTAAGATCTCATCAATTTATTGAGCAGTCTTGTTGGGTGGATGAAATTTGTTCATAAATTGCTTGACCAACTCCTCCCAAGTATTTATGGAATTGATGGGGAGTGAATTTCGCCAAGTTTGGGCTGCTCCTGTCACAGAGAATGGAAACAAAAACATCCTTATTACTTTCGGAGTCACATTGTGTTGTCTTTGTCTTTGGCATATTGACAGGAAATTCTTCAAATGTTGTTGGGGATCTTCAATGTATGACCCCGAGAATAGTCCCTTGTTTTGCAACATATGCAGCATATTGTTTGTGATTTGGAATGAATCTGCCTGTATCTGCGGAACTACTATCGCTGTGGCCAAATTGTCTGTCGTGGGTTGTGCCCAATCATATAAAGGATCCTTTGGCACAAAAGGCTCCAATACCTGCCGAATTGGGTCTTCCACGCCATCCCAATATTTCTGTTGTTCATCAGATCTGCCATGTCTAGTTCAAGTTGTTCACTTGAGTTTTGTTGTTTGCTTTTTCGGTTAGCCCGATTCAAGGCCTTGAAAACTTTCTCGGGATCTGATAATATTTCAAACACTTCACCAGTTCTCGATGATTGGGCACAACCCATGGTAGACAATTTGGCCTACACATGTAACCACCAAGTTTGCAAACGTTAAAATTCAATGTATTGATTGAAAGTAAAGAAAATTGACTACACTAAGAATTTTTGTACTTCTTTCAACTGTAATCGATAACACCGTTAATTCCCCGGCAGCGGCGCCAAAATTTGATCACGCCCAACTATGCCTTATAAAAAGGACAAAGCGGTCGTTGTCAATATATTCCGGGTATTAAGCCCAGAGTCGAATCCCACAGGAAATTAACCTACCAATCACAGTTATCAGACACACTCAATTCCATGTACTCAACTTCCAATATATTTTGAATAACAGTTGGTTGTTTTTATACTAACTATTACTTTAAGAAACTAGATTAACTAAGAGCTAACTAATAATGGGTTGTAAACAATAATGAGAAGGATCTAAGGTTATGATTTCCTCTATTGACGGAATCCCCTCTTGCTATGTATCATATAAATTCGCCTAATCGTCTCTATCGATCATGAGCACTCTTCCTACCGTAAATATCTTCCGAGTAATTACGATAATTTACTAGACATACTCTCCCGAGTTACGCTAGCTGGCTTTTATTACAGCTCACTTAGGTCGCACCCAAGGTTTCGTTATCCCTAATCCCGCCTTTAAACCCTAGGTTATTGATTTCTCACATACGTCGGGAGTGATTATGCACTCTCTCCCGAGTAATACATACTAAATAGGCACAGCTAATTGAGGATCCTTTCAATTAACTACAACAAGAACGTAGTTGAATAAATAGAGATTAAACTTGGCAAATCTATATTAACATAGCAAAAGTTTCATCATTCAATAGGTTCCATCAAAACCTTAGACTAAATGTTTAGCTACTCATAATAAAACAAGATAAAGCAATAAAATAATTCATGATTCTCAAAAAATGATAAAAAAAAGAAGAATGAAAACTCTAATGGTGTCTTGATCTTTCTCCCACTTGTTCTTGCCTCCAAAATAAGTCTAAAACAAGCTTAACCTTGACTTGGGCGAGTTTGTTGAGTTTATATAGGGTTAGGATAACTTTCCCACGTTTTGCACTTAAGTCCCTAAGTTTTTCTAACTATCTCCAGGTCACCCGCGGCTGCGAGCCAACCGCGGCACGACCGCGGTGGATTACGCCCATACTGGTTTTCTCTTTTGTCCACCGCGGTCCGACCGCGGTGGACTATTGTCCAGTCTTTCTAGACTTTTCTTGTTCGTTTTCATCTGGACTCTTCTCGTTTGGCCTTGTATCTACATATTTGACTCCAAAACACTCTATATTATCTTCTAACTCCGAAGTAACTCCTGCAAAGCACAAAATACCTTAATTAGAGCATTTTGTTATCATTTAGCACTTAAAACATCAATAAAATATGGTTAACTTAGAGCATAAATAGCATCTACATCGCATAATAT
>MDKJ01330770.1:0-24271 GCA_005239525.1 Nicotiana knightiana | reverse complement strand
CGAGAGCCTGTTATTGAGACAGTTATGAGAATGGACTGCACACCGCAGTGATATTTAAATCATATCTTCATTGGCTTGATATGGCGCTTGGGCCACTAGGGCCCCTCCAGAGTTTTTACACCCCTAGTGAGCGCATTGATATTGAGGGATGGATCTTCCCTGGGCATGGATCTTGTCCGAAGCTGATGTTACGAGAGGGATGGATCTTTCCTGGATATGGAAATTGTCCGAGTGTTGTATTCCGGAGATGGATCTTCTCTGTGGGGGCTGGATTGGCCTTTTTCCTCAGTACATAGTGACTACGGTTACCGGTGTTCATGCATATTTCGTGATGGAACTTCCCTGGGCCTGAGAGCCATATATAGTACTGAGTGGACTTCTGTGGGAGATCTGTGAGCACTATGTGCATATCCATACTGGTTTCATACATATATTTTATGATGGCATGTAGATTATACTGGCATACTTGGCATATTTTCTCATCCTGATAAACTGTTAGCATGTCTAAATTCTGCATAATATTTATTGTAACATAATTGAGGTTTTGTCCGTCACTACTTCTTAGCCCATAGTTTGGGTTTGTTACTTCTGAGTTGGTGTACTCACGTTATCCCCTGCACCTTGTGTGCAGATCCAGATACATCGGGACCCGGTACCAAATTTTGAGAAGCGGTCAGAGTTTCTATTGGAGTTGTCGAGGTAGCAGCTGGCGATCACGACCTCGTCTTCTCTTTATTATTCTACCTGTTGTTCTTTATGTTGAGACAATGTTGTCCATTTCTCCTTTTCTTTGATTTATGTTTTAGTAGCTCATGACTGAGTGACACCGGATCCAGGGATTGGAGGTTTAAATTTAGTTTTCAAATATTATTTTTAAATTTCAGATTCTTAATATTATCAATAAATTCGTTTAAAAATCACATTTTTACTGAAAATTGAATTTAGCTTAGTTAAATAGGGAGGCTTGCCTGGTTCCACGACAGGCGCCATCACGACTCCGGAATTGGGTCGTGATAGTTCACACCGGGGCAACTGGTGTTAAAAAAGATCTTTCTGCATCAAGATGAAGCCAAAGGGAAATTCTCCCCTAACTGGCAAGGTCTGTATATGGTTCATCGAGTATTGATGGGAGGAGCTCTTATACTTGTAGATATGGATAGAGAAGTCTGGCCAAAACTAATCAATTCCGATGCAGTCAAGCGCTACTATGTGTAATTCTTTAGGCTCTTCTCAAATGATATAAATTGAACTACGACTGACCTGATTCCCGTTTAAGAGGGGATACATAGGAAACCCTATGGGTTCGGTCATAATTCAATAAAAATCTCACCCCCCCTCCCACCCGGCAATTGCAAACTGGGGCAGAATTTTGAGGATCTGAAGCAAGTTCAGCCAATCACAGCATGCGCAAGGGTCAGAGATATCAACCCATCTAACTAGGGCAGAATTTTGAGAAGGACCCTCAAAATTCCATAGCACGAGAGGTTGCAATGTCTTGAACCGTGTCACGGTCGTCGGTTCATCTAAATTTCTTAAAATATATTTTATACTATGTCTTTACAAAAACCATGCATGCTTGCTTTCAAAAATAGCTCTTTTTAGCAAACGCTACCCCGATGATTTAAACAGGATCATCAGACCAAGCAAGATGAGTCGAGCAAAGCCAGCATGGATACGAACCAATATTCCCCATTTACAAAACTCACAATTTTTCTTTGGACGTAGGAAAAGAATAAACATGTTTCGAAGTCACAATTCTCAAAACAACTGCAATTGCCGGAATTTGCTGTCATCACAAAGAAAAGCATGCTTCGTAGTCACAATTCTCACAACAATAGCAATATCAAAGTCTTCGACCAGCTAAGAAACTCTGCAACCATTTTCTATTTATTCTTCTGCATAAGGCTAAGCTCTGCCTTCATCTCGCATGGGACCAAGCTCTGTCCCGCATTTTGCATGAGGTTAAGATCTACCTCCACACTACATAAGGCTAATCTCTGCCTCCCCTTGCATAAGGTTAATCTTTGCCTTCCATTTGCATAAGGCTAATCTCTGCCTTCCATTTGCATAAGGCTAATCTCTTCCTTCCATTTGCATAAGGCTAATCTCTACCTCCCCTTGCATAAGGCTAATCTCTGCCTTCCATTTGCATAAGGCTAATCTCTTCCTTCCATTTGCATAAGGCTAATCTCTACCTCCCCTTGCATAAGGCTAATCTCTGCCTTCCATTTGCATAAGGCTAATCTCTTCCTTCCATTTGCATAAGGCTAATCTCTACCTCCCCTTGCATAAGGCTAATCTCTGCCTTCCATTTGCATAAGGCTAATCTCTTCCTTCCATTTGCATAAGGCTAATCTCTACCTCCCTTTGCATAAGGCTAATCTCTGCCTTCCATTTGCATAAGGCTAATCTCTGCCTTCCCTTGCATAAAGCTAATCTCTACCTTCCATTTGCATAAGGCTAATCTCTGCCTTCCCTTGCATGAGACTAAGCTCTGTCTCCATTTTGCATGAGGCTAAGCTCTGCCTCCATCTGCATAAGGCTAATCTCTGCCTTCCATTTGCATAAGGCTAATATCCGCCTTCCATCCTACATGAGGTTAAGCTCTACCTTCACTCTGCATGAGGATAATCTTCGCCTTCAGTTGCATGAGACTAAGCTCTGTCTCCCTATCTGCATGAGGCTAAGCTCTACTCCAATTTACTTTTTCACCGGGACTAAGCGTTGTCTCTCAAGCACTATTTACTTCGCTTCTCTTTCAGGATAAGCTCTGCCCTCCAATTCTCAAGACTAAACTCTGTCTTGTCAGCATCATGTTATTACATTTCATGGGATAAAATATCGCCAACTTGTCCAAAGGCGTCATAGTCTAACGGCATCATCCTCATAGCCGGAAGACACCATGTCATGGCCTAAGGATCTCTCTCAATTTTGCATATCATTATTCAAGGGCGTCATAGTTCGGAGGCACCATCTTAATGGCTCGAGAACATCATTTCATGACCTACGAATCTCTCATCAAACAATTCATGGCCCAGAACATCATGGTCTAAGGACGTTATCCCTAACCGTCCGAAGACAACTTTCATAGTCCAATGGGGACCCGCATCATGTTTAAATTTTTGCACAATATACGCTTGTAGTGTTCTTATTTGCAGGTGACCCGGCGAGCAATGACTATCCCATCAGGAGCGATCCCGCTCCAGTTCTCCCAACCATATCAAACCTGATCTCCCCGTAAACTGTTTATTCGCCCTTCCCTAGATATTGCGTCCGTTCTTGTGATGATTTCACCTGTATACTTCGACGATGAATCGGGAACTACATACGGCCTGATTCCTGTAAAACCAGGGATATGTAGGCAGCTCAGAAGCCAGAGTACGACCTAAATCTCCCAAACCGTTTCGCTCGATCAAAATTGGCCATCATATCTTTATCCCACAACTCTTTCATCCTTTCTGGGTAAAGAAGGGCAGCTGTTGATACCCAATTTTTACCAAAATATTTTTTATTGCATATATACCCTCAAAAATCATGCATTACTAGAAATTAGTATTTTTCCATAATTGTTTTACAATTTTATTAATTTGTCCATTATTTCATTCCCTATAAATAATTATAAAATTGCATCACAAATGGTTTCAATAGCTTTCCTTAATTTAATTTATTGTTTTTGTTCCTATTAAGATCAAATTATTTGATAATTAGCCAAATTGGCATCTTTTTACTATAATTGCAATAACTTTGCAATTATAGCCCAAGCATATAATTTTCTGCTATTTTTTTACCAGAAATTAATCATTTATATTTTTTAAATACCAAGTAATCATTTTTAATTTATTTTTATGCATACGATTCATTTTTTATAATTAGTAATTATTTTATAAAATTATTTTAATTAAACTTTCTTGGTATTTAACAAATAGCCCATTCCTATTTCAATTTTAGCCTAAATCAATTAACGAACCCCTATTAAACCAGCCCAAAAGCGTCTGATTAAACCAGCCCAAACCCCAAGCCCGATCCATTAATCCAACCCGACCCAATCTTATTAAATCTTGGTCGTTGATCAATTTTGATTAACGGCCCAGATTTGCTATTACCTAATTTAACCTAAACGACCTACCCCCAAACCCTCATTCTCTCATCACTCACCCATCATTACTCCTCTCATTCTCTCTCAAGCTCCCTCTGCCTAACCATGGCTTCCCCTCACCGGCTGCTTGCTCGCCGGTATTAATGGTGGTTCTCACCACCAACCCTAGCCTCAATGGCTCCTCCATGACCGGACTCTTGCCATCTCTGAGGTCCTCAAGGGACCAGTGGCTGTTCACTTAAAACTATAACCTGTTCTTGCCGTTCTCAAGCCACCTTGGCCCGTCTAAGTAAGATCGTCCTATTTTATTACTAAAACTAGGGCTTCTAAGCCGGAATCTCTCTATCTCTGGGTTATCTCTCTCAAAACCCTAAGTTATCTCTCGACTCTTTATATCTGTAACAGATCTAAGAGTATTTTGAGTTATTTTATTGTTTTCCATGAGAATCTTTCTGATTTTTCAAAGCGTCTCTTTGTCTTCATAACTAGGGCTTCTTAACTTCTCTCTAAATCAACTTTTTCTCTGATGTTAAGTGTTATTTCATAATCTTTATTGTGTTTAAATGGTTTTATTTAGGTTTCCCTTTAACCTGATTAACTATGCTAATAACCCTAATTCTTTTAGGCTTTAGTCTTGGGTTCTGAGTCTGTCTTTGCTGGTTTGTTCATTTGATTTGTATGTATGTCTGTTTCTCATGAATATGTTCCGAGTTTCTGTGATTCCTACCCTATTGTTCTTATTAGGGTTCTAATTTGATTCTTCCTGCCTATATTATGCATATTTCGTTTATTCACAGAAATTTATATTAATGTCCCTTAATCATTATTACTTTTATTTGAATCCCTGAGTTCATGTGATTGATACCCTTTACTAATTTCCTGTGATGATACCCTGTGTTGATTACCGACTCCTAAATTATTTTATTTCCTTATTATGTTGTTGACTACATTATTTACTAATTCTTAATATTGTTTCCTTAATTAGAACTTCATGAACCTAGCCTTAATTGCTTACTTTGTACCTAGTTGTTTGAATTATTTCTTTAGTTGTTATACACCAGCTATATATGGTTTCTTTCCTTACTTGTTACTTATGCTTTACCGTTTGAACTGATTCCCTTAATTAAGGGAAGACTTGGGACTGATTTTATTCTTAATTGATTCTGAGTCCAAAACAATCTGACTCTTACCTTATTTTACATAGTTTTCAAACTACTATATATATATTGCTCTCTTCTACAGTCTTATACACACACGAACTGGCATTAGTTCACAATTCTCTCTCGCAAGCTCTTCTGCTTTCTTTGTTACTTGCTATTGTTACTGAATTAGCTGGCTGCAAGCCAAGGCTAATTATTGCATTCTCCTATCCTTCACTTTGTGTTTACTCTCTTTACTGGTATGTTCTGATTTCAAATTCAAGTCCCAAACTCAATGTGTTTACTTACCGCTTTAGTTTAATCATCAGTCTATTTATGTCTGTTGTTTAGCTTTTCGACATGTAACTAACCTTTTTACATTATTGCTTCACTTAGCATATTAGTTCTGTCCTAATTCCACTTAGGATCAGCATGTTTATGAATTTGTTTAATCCCTTCATAGCATGTCCTAGCCTGACTCTGCTCTATCGCGCGCATATCCGATGCCTAGCGCCCAGCCACGGGAAGATTCAAATAGTGTTGCGTGCACCGAAAACAATGCGTGCGCAAACCCTCATGCTCAAGACAAAGTTGTTGTCAACGAACTTGTTTCTAAGTTGTAGAAGACTAAATCCTTTTCATTGTAAATATAGATTAGTTTTACTTCATTTATGTTCAATGTGCTCCAACAGCTTTTATAAGTCAAGTTATGTAACTTTGGTTTTTTTTTAAGGCATTATTAGGGGATCAAGCAATCAAACTTTCTAGCAAGAAAACAATTCTCTGTACTGGTGTCTCTCCCCCTCGACACTGCATTGCCTTTCTGTAATAGCTTTCTTTAATGCAATCAAGCTTCTTTCAATTCTCACTTATGTTCTCTGAGTTTCTCTTGACATTGATTTTCCCATACGGCAATGACAATCCTGTCTAACGTATGGAGGGGACCTCAGTTGGCGGACAATGACTACACTGACATCAGTTGCTTAACCTTACGTCACCCTTCCAAGAAATCTCACAAAGGTGTTGCGTATCAGTTGGTATCAGAGCCTAAGGTCGACATCAGACGAGGGAACACATTGTCATTACTACCATTTCTGATAATGGTGAATCATGGGGACCCCATTGCGGCCCTTGAAGAGATAGTTGACGTATTATGGCCCATCCTAGATATGGTGTCTGATATAAGAATCAGTCTAGTGCAAAGGTTGGACGACCTGGACCGCAAGAAGCGGCAGGCCGAAGTTGACATAACAAACATCAGTCACGACTCTGAGGAAGATCGGCAAACTGCAGCCATAGAGGAAGCTGAAATTCATGGAAAAATCGAGGACCTTCAACAGGAGCGTGCCAAGGATTTATCCTATCGAGAACTAGAGGCAGACAGAATGACTTCCATGCAATAAACCATAGACAGCTTGACAGGCCAGCTCAATGTTGTCAATGTTGCCTTTAAAGTCCTGCTTAGAGGAGGAGAAAACAAAATAAGAGGTGCCATGAACATCGCCCCTGTGCCCCAAAAGCTGAAAATTCTGAAGCCAAATCCATACAACGGAGCTCGGGATGCAAAAAGAAGTGGAGAATTTCATCTTCGACATCGAACAATATTTTGATGTCGTAGGACAGTTGGACGAAGCAAAAATGGTAGCAACTGTTGTCATGTATCTTCAAGGTGATGCTAAACTCTGGTGGAGAGTGAATTACGAAGCCATCAGGGGCGAAGAAGATACTCTCAACATATGGGCAGAACTGAAGGTAGCCATATGCCTGCGGTTCTTCCCCCAAAATGTGGAATACAATGCACGGAGAAAGCTGTGTGAACTCCGCAAAACCAGGTCAAGGCGGGATTACGTGTGGGAATTCTACGCACTCATGCTAAGCATACTGGAGATGGGGGACAAAGACAAACTATTTGCATTCATAGAAGATTTGAAACCTCATGCTTGTATGGAACTGCAAATGCAAATAGTAGATAACCTACCCAAAGTGATCCAAGCTGCGGAATGCCTTGGGGATTATCATATGGAAACTCAGAAGGATAGGTCCGAGCCACCTATCCGAGGGGGATATAATGGGAGCCAGCCTAGCAATGGTGTCCCTGGTAGAAATGGAGGAGATCGAAGTGCATCCAAATCTAAGACTCCTTCCTCAAGCAGCAACAGTGTTGCATCAGTCA
This sequence comes from Nicotiana knightiana, assembly GCA_005239525.1. Taxonomy (NCBI): domain Eukaryota; kingdom Viridiplantae; phylum Streptophyta; class Magnoliopsida; order Solanales; family Solanaceae; genus Nicotiana; species Nicotiana knightiana. Next base: position 16,863 of record MDKJ01330770.1, on the reverse strand, counting down.
ACAACAATCAAGGAAGAAAGCCCCCATCAGAATGTCATCATTGCGGTGGGGAACATTGGAACAATCAATGCCCACATACATATATCAATGCTCACCAAACTATCAAAGATGAGTCAGATGAGGATGACTCAGACGACGCAGAACAAGTAGGTTCCTTCAATGCAATTTTGGGCTCCATCCATGATACCTTCGTGGGAACCAGTGTTGGTAACCTTAAGAAGAACACATGCCCAATCACCTAGAAAAGGAAACAGAAGGCGGATGAGATCCCTCTTACCACACAATAGAGGACCTTAATGTTCGTCGAAATGAAAGTGAACGGTAGACCCATTTGGGAAATGATAGACATGGGTGCTACCCACAACTACTTGGAATTGACTCAAGTGCAACACCTCGATCTAATTGTCCAAAAGAGTAGGGGTTGTGTCAAGGCTATTAACTCACCACCCCAGCCAGTGTGTGGAATATCCAAAGAAGTACCAGGAGACGGTGCTTAGCCTTATGCACTTATGGAGGAAATGCTTAGCCTCATGCAAGGAATGGAGGCAATGCTTAGTCTCATGCAATTTAAGGAGGCAGGGATTAGCCTTATGCAAAATGGAGATAATAAGTAGGAACATAGTATTTCTTAGTTGGGTGATATGTTTGCGCTGGGCAGCTTAGTCGTTATGAAGACAATGATTCTAAGGTGCGCGCATATTTGTGAATATCCCTTGTTCCTGTATCCAAAGAAAAATCGCGTGTTTTACGGAGAAGGTTGATTCGCGCATTCGCCTGCTTGTTTTGCCTTGATTTGTATTGAAATCCTACTCGAGTCACCATGAGTAGTAGTTGGTTGTTTCATAAGATAAAGTTTCAAAAAGTATGTGTGCATATAGTGGATGTAATTATTAAAATACATTAGTGTGTAACATCGAATAAATTAGATGAACCAATGACCGTGACACTTTTCGAGACATCGCGACTTCCTTGCAGTAGAATTTTGAGGGTCCGAGTTACTTAGGCAATTCTCTGACTATTCTGCGTATGATGACATTGGTTAGATTTGCTCCGAAATTTTGAGGGTCCTCAAAATTCTGCCCCAGTTTCTGATTGTGGGGAAAATGAAAATTTTATTGAATTGTGACCGAACCCACAGGGTTGACTACGTATCCTCTCTTAAAAGGGAATCAGGTCAAGCGTAGTTCAGTTACATTTGATGAAGAAATGTAAACAGTTTAAACATAATATCTTTTGACTGCGTCTGAATTGATAGGCTTTGACCAAATCTCTCCATCCATTTTTGCGAGTATAAGTGCTCCTCTTGTTAGTACTCTGTGACCCATGTAGGGTCCTTGCACTTGGGTGAGAATTTTCCTTTGGCTTCATTCTGATGTGGAAAGATCCGTTACAGCACTAGCTGCCCCGATAGAACTGTCTAGGTTTGACCCTTTTGTTGAAGGCTTTGGACATCCTATTCTGATAGAGTTGACCATGACACACTGCACTCATTCTTTTCCCGTCATGAGTCTCCTTATCCACTCTGTATCACTGAGCTCAGCTTCTTGTATAATTCTCAAGGAAGGAATTTCTACCTCGGCGAGAATGACAACTTCAGTACCGTAGACCAGCAAATATGGAGTTGTCCCGGTTGATGTGCGGACTAAGGTACGGTATCCCTATAAAGAAAATGGTAGCTTCTTGTGCCATTTCTTGTGATTTTCTACCATTTTCCTAAATATCTTTTTGATGTTCTTGTTGGCGGCCTCCACGGCTTCATTCATTGAGGTCGGTATGCTGTGGAATTCTTGTGCTTGATTTTGAAGGTCTCGCACATAGCTTTCATTAGGTCACTGTTGAGATTGGCGGCATTGTCGGTGATGATGGATTCCGGCATCCCGAATCAGCAAACAATATGATTTTTGACAAAATCTGTGACGACTTTCTTAGTTACGGCTTTGTAAGATGCAGCTTCAACCCATTTTGTGAAGTAGTCTATGGCCACTAGAATGAAATTGTGCTTGTTTGAAGCGGAGTGCTCAATTGGTCCAATGACATCCATTCCCCAAGCGGCAAAAGGCCAAGGTGCACTCGTTGCATTGAGTTCATTTGGAGGCACTCGTATCATGTTTGCATGTATTTGGCACTGATGACATTTTTGGACATACCTGATGCAGTCTGTGTAACGACCGGGTCATCCATTTTGAGAGTTATAGCCCCGTTTCCCCCCATTTCTGCTTATTTATGTGTTGTTCAGCTGTGTTAAGTAGTATCGAGTTGGTAGGTTTGGGTTCGTAGTAGTTTTGGAGTGAAATGCAAAGTTACTCTCTTAATTAAAAAGCTAAGTTAGAAAAGTCAACCAGAAATTTGACTTACGAGTAAACAAATTCATAATTTTATTTTTATCATTTGGTTGGCTTCATTGGGTGATTTTAGACCTACGAGTGTGTCCAGAATACAATTTGGAGGTCCATGGTAGATTAGGCTTAAATTGACGAAAGTAGGAAATTTGGCAATTTTGGTCGGCAGTGGAAAATTAGGTATCGGGGTTGGAATGGAATTCCGGAAGTTAGCATAGGTTTGTAGTGTCATTCGTGACGTGTGTGCAAAATTTCAGGTCATTCGGACATGGCGTTAGCGAATTTTGGAAGCTTAGAAGTTCTTAGGCTTGAATCTGAGGTTGATTTGGTGTTTTGGTGTTGTTTTGGGTGTTCTGAAGATTCGACTTAGTTCGGTTAGTGATATATGACTTTTTGTAATTATTGGTTGATGTCCCTAGGGCCTTGGGTGAGTTTCGGATAGGTTTGGGTTGTGTTGCGCTCGTTTTACTTATGTTTTGACGTAGTTTCTTCAGGCATAAATGATATCATATTAAACAAATGAGATCCGATTTTTGTTTTGAATGAAGAATTAGATCCGTATAATAATTAAGGACCCGTATCAAAAAGAATTGTCGAATTTTGACATCGTATGAGGACTTTATGGTCATTTTACTAAGGTTGCCAGATTTTTTAGATTAATTACGAAATTACCACTGACGGCGTACTTAAAAATCTGCATAATTTGAAAATATTAAAACCTACATATCTCGTTCATTATAAGGTCAACTTGAGTGATTGAAAAGCCTAAATTGACTAAAATTTCACAAGGAATCCATTGGAGGTAGAAAAAGCGAGTTTCAGGATCGTTTGGCATGAGAAACCAGGCAGAAAAATATACAAAATAAGGGTTTGTTCTTTCGGTCATATTTTGAGTTGGGGAGCTCGGATTTGGGCAATTTGGAAGGCGATTTTCACCATATAAATTTGGAGAAGTGTTATCTACTCGGTTATGATTATATTTCATGAATCCATCTCTGTTTTTGGGATTTGATTGATGATTTCAAAGTGAAATTGAGGGAGTTAGGGCTTGAGTTTTGGAGAGTTTTAAGTGAGTATTTGAGGGACCAAACGGAGTCCTATTTTGACAAATTTTATATGGTTAGATTCGGGAGAGGACGAGGATTATTATTCTGTCATTTTTGATTAATTTCGAGACGTGGGCCCAAGGCCCGAGTTTTGGCTGATTTCGGATTTTTGGCCTATTTATGTAGTTTTTATTGCGGAATTTGATTCCTTAGTCTATGTTGATAGTAGTATTCTGGTTTTGGTTAGATTCTGAGCTTTTTGAGACCGTGTCCAGAGAAGAGGACATCCCGACGTAGGATTTTATGTTGTTGAGGTAAGTAACAATTTTAACTCTGGCTTTGAGGGTATAAACCCGGAGAATTTGATATCGTGTGACTGTTTGGAGGTGATACCCATGCTAGGTGATAGGCGTGTGGGTGTAAACCTCGAGGGATGGAGACTTGGTCCGTCCCGTGAGGCCTCATGGCCATCATCTGTGTTTACGTAGTTACTTGTTGTTGAACTTGTGTGCCTTCATGTTAGAGATCATACTTAGGCTTTATTCATGCTAATATTATTTGTACTCAGTCAGAGAAATTATTGTACATGTTTACCTAAGTCTCTATTATTTGCTAATATGTTGTGATACTTGATGTGGGTTGTGTCCCCTTATTTGTTAATGATGGTGTGGTTAGTGAGGTACATAATTGAGTGAGGCCGAAGGCCTGGTTGTGAGGATATTAATATCATAGCGCGTGAGCTGTCCCCGTAGCACGTGAGCTAATCGTGCGGGTCAAGGTATTGATATCATAGCGCGTGAGCTGTCCGCGTAGCACGTGAGCTGACCGTGTGGATCCAGGTATTGATATTATGGCACGTGAGTTGTCCGTGCTTAGCGATTGGGCTATGGGAGCCCCTCCGGAGTCTGTACACACCCCCAGTGAGCAAAGAGTGTTGAGTGTATTGAGTGTTGATTGTTGATTGCTGAGTACGAGTGCTGAGTGATGGAGTGACATTGTTGTGAGGTTGCATTTACTTTTGATGTTGCTGCATTTATCTGTTAAATTTCTTTGTGGCATTTACCGAGTTATGGACGTTACCTATTTATTCCTGTTATTTTTAAATTGTGAAAATAAATAATTGGACTGTTTTACTTAGCTTGTCACTACTTCTCAGTTCCTTAGTTATTTATGTTACTACTGAGTCGGTTGTACTCATACTACACCCTGCACTTTATGTGCAGATCCAGGTGAGTTAAAGCGCCGCGATTGTTGATTTCAGGCCGGCTATCTGTGGAGATTGCAAGGTAGCTGCCAGCGTCCGCAGGACCTTGTTACTCCTTTATCATTTATTCTTTTAGACTGTATTGACAGTTAGACAGTTTAGATATATTTTAGTTCATAGTTTTAGACGCTCATGATTTAGTGACACCCCGACGTTTGGGGCTCGTCTTCCGTATTTTATATTATTTATAATTAGATTTAATTGTTTATGAGAAATTTAAATGTTGAAAATGTTTTATTAATTTCATATAATCGATTTAGTAGTAAAAGTTTGGGTAATAGGCTTGCCTTGTAACACGATAGGCGTCATCACAACCTAGGTTAGAATTTGGGTCATGACAAGTTGGTATCAGAGCCAGATTACATAGGTCTCATAAGTCATGAGCGGGTTTAGTAGAGTCTTGCAGATCGGTGCGGAGAGGTCTGTACTTATCTTCGAGGGGCTACAGAACTTTAGGAAAACTTCACCTTCTTGTATTCTTATTGTGCAGTATTGATTCAGCTTGAAGTGTAACTCTTCAAATTCCTTCCACGCATTTGTATGCGCACATGAGCGCTCGATATCATTTGTTCATCGACAGATTGTGATTCCCTGGATGAGGTGTGAGATGTGGTTTCTGTGTGTTGATGTTGGGCCGGTCTGGAGGACTTGAGGCTGGTTTTTGAGTGTAGATTGAGCACTGAGGTGTTGATTGTGTGAGCGGGTTCTTGTGGACTTATATATCCGGTAGTGTCCCTATTAGTGGGAATGGTGGCTGGATGGATACGTGATGAGTATGATGTGACCGCGAGATGAGATCATATGATTTTAATGTGGCGAGAAGGATTTGCTTGAGGTGTTAGAAAGAGGCTCTGTTTAATAAGAGGTGTATTACTAGTTTTTTGTTGTGTTGGGCAGATATTGTGATTTTAGGTATGTTTTGTTTTCAGACTCGTTCGAGGACGAACGTTTATTTAAGAGGGGGAGAATGTAACAACCCGGTCGTTTATTTTGGGAGTTATAGCCCCGTTTCTCCCAGTTCTGCTTATGTATGTAATGTTAAGCTGTGTTGAGTTGTATCGAGTTGGTAGTTTTGGGTTCGTAGTAGTTTTGGAGTGAAATGAACAGTTACTCTCTTAATTAGCAAGCTAAGTTAGAAAAGTCAACCGGAAAATTTGACTTATGAGTAAACAAATTTGGAATTTGATTTTTATGATTCGGTTGGCTTCGTTGGGTTATTTTAGACGTAGGAGTGTGTCAGAATACAATTTGGAGGTCCATGGTAGAATTGGGCTTGAATTGAAGAAAGTAGGAAATTTGGCGATTTTGGTCGGCAGTGGAAAATTAGGTATCGAGGTCAGAATGGAATTCCGGAAGTTAGAATAGGTTCATAGTGTCATTCGTGACGTGTGTGCAAAATTTCAGGTCATTCGGACGTGGTTTGATAGGTTTCGGCGTCGTTAGCGAATTTTTGAAGTTTAGAAGTACTTAGGCTTAAATCCGAGGTTGATTTGGTGTTTTGATATTGTTTTGGGTGTTCCGAAAATTCTACTGAGTTCGGTTAGTGATATATGACTTGTTGGAATTATTGGTTGATGTCCCTAGGGCCTCGGGTGAGTTTCGGATAGGTTTGGGTTGTGTTGTGCTCGTTTTTCTTATGTTTCGATGTCGTTTCTTCAAGAGTAAATGATATCATATTGAACAAATGAGCTCCGATTTCTGTTTTTAATGAAGCATTTGATCCGTATCGTAATTACGGACCCGTAGCAAAAAGAATCGTCGAATTTGGATATTGTATGAGGATTTTATGGTCATTTTACTAAGGTCACCAGATTTTTAAGATTAATTACGAAATTGCTACTGACGGCGTATTTACAAATCTGCACTATTTGCAAATATTAAAACCTACATATCTCATTCATTTTAAGGTCAAATTCAGTGATTGAAAAGCCTAACTTGAGTAAAATTTCACAAGGAATCCATTGGAGGCATAAAAAGGTAATTTAGGGATCGTTTAGCATAAGAAACGAGGTAGAATAGCTGGCAGAAAAATATACAAAACAAGGGTTAGTTCTTTCGGTCATATTTTGAGTTGAGGAGCTCAGATTTGGACAATTTTGGAGGCAACTTTCACCATATGGATTGGGGTAAGTGTTCTCTACTCGGTTATGATTATATTTTATGAATCCATCTTCGTTTTGGGATTTGATTGATGATTTCAAAGTGAAATTGAGGGAGTTAAGGCTTGAGTTTTGGAGAGTTTTAAGTGAGGATTTAAGGGACCAAACGGAGTCCGATTTTGAAAAATTTTATATGGTTAGACTCGGGAGAGGAGGAGGATTATTATTTTTCCATTTTTGACTAATTTCAAGATGTGGGCCTGAGGGCCGAGTTTTGGCCGATTTCGGATTTTTCGCCTATTTATGTAGTTTTTATTGCGGAATTTGATTCCTTAGCTAATGTTGATAGTAGTATTCTGGTTTTGGTTAGATTTTGAGCTTTTGGAGACCAAGTCTAGAGACGAGGACATCCCAAAGTAGGATTTTACTCTGTTGAGGTAAGTAAAAGTTTTAACTCTGGCTTTGAGGGTATAAACCCAGAGAATTGATATTATGTGACTGTTTGAAGGTGATACGCACGCTAGGTGACGGGCGTGTGGGTGTATACCTCGATAGATGGAGACTTGGTCCGTCCTGTGAGGCCTCATGGCCATCATCTGTGTTTACGTAGTTACTTGTTGTTGAAATTGTCTGCCTTCATGTTAGAGATCATGCTTAGGATTTATTCATGATAATATTATTTGTACTCACTCATAGAAATTATTGTACATGTTTACCTCAGTCTCTATTATTTGCTAATATGTTGTGATACTTGATGTGTGTTGTGTCCTCTTATTTGTTAATGATGGTGAGGCTAGTGAGGTACATGATTGAGTGAGGTCGAGGGCTTGGTTGTGAGGATATTAATACCATAGTGTGAGATGTCCGTGTAACACGTGAGCTGACCGTGTGGGTCCAGGTATTGATACCATAGCACGTGAGCTGTCCGCGTAGCACGTGAGCTGACCGTGCAGATCCAGGTATTGATATTATGGCACGTGAGTTGTCCGTGCTTAGCTCTTGGGCTTTGGGAGCCCCTCCTGAGTTTTTACACACCCCTAGTGAGCGCAGAGTGTTGAGTTAATTGAGTGTTGAGTGTTGAGTGATGAGTATGACTGCTGAGTGATGGAGTGACATTGTTGTGAGGTTGCATTTACTTTTGATGTTGCTGCATTTATCTGTTAAATTTCTTTGTGGCATTTACTGAGTTATGGAAGTTACCTATTTATTCCTATTATTTTTAAATTGTGAAAATAAATAATTGGACTATTTTACTTAGCTCGTCACTACTGCTCAGTTCCTTAGTTATTTTTGTTACTACTGAGTCGGTTGTTCTCATACTACACCCTGCACTTATGTGCAGATCCAGGTGAGTTAAAGCGCGGCGATCGTTGATTTCAGGTCGGTTATCTATGGAGATTGCAAGGTAGTTGCCAGCATTCGCAGGACCTTGTTACTCCTTTATCATTTATTCTTTTGGACTGTATTGGCAGTTAGACAGTTTAGATATTTTAGCTCATAGTTGTAGACGCTCATGAATTAGTGACACCCCGACGTTTGGGGCTCGTCTTTTGTATTTTATATTATTTATAATTAGATTTAGTTGTTTATGAGAAATTTAAATGTTGGAAATGTTTTATTAATTTCATATGGTCGATTTAGTAGTAAAATTTTGGGTAATAGGCTTGCCTTGTAACACGATAGGCGCCATCACGACCTAGGTTAGAATTTGGGTCGTGACAGTCTGTTTCCATAGTCATCCAAAAATATCCTGCTCTCAGTATCCTCTTGGCTAATACGAAACCATTCATGTGTGGTCTGCAAGTTCCAGCGTGTATCTCTTCAAGCAATTTGGATGCTTCCTTGGCATCAACACGCCGTTGTTGATACCCAATTTTTCCCAAAATAGTGTTAAAATGCGTATATGTCTTCAAAATCATGCATTAGCATCAATTGGTATTTTCCACAATTTTTACATCTTTAAAATAATTTTCCTAGTACTTTACTTTTAATAAATAATTACAAAATTGCATCACAAATGATTTTAAGACATTTCTTGGTTTAATATTACTATTTATGATCCTGTTAAGCCCAAATTATTTCATAAATAGCCAAATTGGCACCTTTTGGTTTACCAAAAACTAGTCCATTGTATTGTAAAATACTAAATAACTATTTTTAAAATATTTCTATGCATGAAAATCATTTTTATAATTAGGAAATATTTTATAAATTATTTTTTAATCAATTGTTTGGGGTATTTAATAAACAGCCTCTTTTAATTTCAATTTTAGCCTAAAATCAACCAGCCCAATACCTTATAAAACTAGCCCAAAAGGATCCTAAACCCAATACCCACCTGCCCAGCCCATCTCCCTTAAGCCAATCCTGGCCGTTGATCACTTTTGATCAACGGTTAGGATATTTCCTACCTTAATTAAACCAACCTACACCCCCCAAACCCTAACCATTCTATCCCTTCCCCCGCCGTCACTCCTCTCTTTCTCTCTCAAATTCTCTCTAGCAGAAACCCTAATTCCCACCGCCATCACTAGCCTACTATCGTTCTATGGTGGTTTTTCACCACCTCAGACCTCTAATGGCCTCCTATATGCTATGGTATCTCCATCTCCTGGATCCTTGAGGAGATTTTCAAGGGACCGGGGCAAGTCTGTTTACATCTTTGAGTTTTCTCGCCTGTTTTAGGCCATTTGGCTCGACCACTGAGTAATAATATTCTTATTTTTCGTTACAAATCCATGGTTTCCTAAGTCTATGGTTTATGGGGTATTTTCCGTATAATTGTTCTATGCTTATAGAATTTTGCCTAGCATATCCTTTATTTTTGGAAATTAGTATTTCTTCATAAATCAGTATCACTTTGAATTTTGACTGACTAATTCTTGATTATTTTCCTTATTTACGACTATAATTATTTTTCTTACCTTATTTAATTACCTGTGGTATTTACTGATTCTTCACAATTATTTCCTTAATTAGACCCCTGCTTATTTACCTCTTTACTTAAGTCTGATTTGATTTCTTTCCTTAAATGACTCATGTCCTTTACCGTTGGGTAACCCTCAATCAGAGGAAGACTACACTGATTTTGTGTGTAAATTAATCATATGACTTCCTTAATTGCTGAGTGACGATCTCTTTTACCCTATTTTGTTCTACTCTTAAACTGCTATATAAACTCTCCTCTACTTCACTTCTGGGACACAAACATTGGTTCGAAATACACTTACACTCATAACTCTTTTTTCCTCTCTTCTACTTGTAATATTCACTGATCTAGCCGGCTATAAGCCAAGGCTAGATATTGAACTGCACATGCTTTCCCTTCTGTGCTCTCTTTCATAATGGTATGTCTCAGTTTAATTTTGAAATCTAAAACTTGTGTGTTTCATTACTGTTTTAGTTCATAAATTATGAGTTCCATTTTTGTTCTTGTTTACTGTCTTGTTTAGCATGCCTAATCCTGTCTTGCTCAATATGTAACTAGCATGTCTAAAATGTAACTGCTTGTTTACTGCTTTATCTAGGATGTCTAAATCTTGTTTGTTCAATATGTAGTCAGCATGTCTAAACTACGAGTGCTTATGTGATGCTTATCTAGCATGTTTGTTTAGATTCCTGCTTGCTCTTCCATATTGATAGGATTATACCTAATATTTTGGGGCTTCGATTGATCCTAATTATGTATATGATTCTATCCAATACCCTCTGCTTTCAATATGATTTTGTTATACCCCTGTTTTGTGTCTCAACTACCTATTGTCATGACTAACCTATTAACTCTATAAAGATTTTGAGAATTATGTGCATTTTGTTGTTTATATGCTTCCCTATACACTGTTATGTATTCTATGTGTCCCCAACCCCTCTATCCCTGTGTGGAATCTGTTTGCCAAGTGTTTCTGAATCTGGTTATTCTGTGTCCAATTGATTTGTGTTCTGATTTCAAAAGTGTTTTAATACTTTTCTCAAACTATTTTACCACTAAACTAGTTCCTACTTCAGAAAACCTTTCACTCCTAGAGTCATCTCTATACTATTTTTACCAAAAATCTTTCAAAACTATGTCAAGCACTCTCACTTTACTCTTAAGTCAATAGGTTCTACCCCTCCAGTGTGTGTACTGCTTTGGGATCCTCTTGATATTCCTTTGAACTCTGGCACACTAGGGCTGGCCATTCCACACTGCACATATTTGGTCCCTATTGTGAAAAGTATGGGTGTGAGCACTGCCCAGGATCCATGAGGTCCTTAGGGAACTTTGACACAAATTTGGCAATGAAATCATTGGCATTTGAGGCTATTGAAGGCCTGGTATCCCCAGGTTTGCTTTGGGCCTGCTTCAAGCTCCTTATAGTTTAGTTTATATTTCACTTATGTAATTTAAGCAATCCTGGTCTGTAATAATCATTTGTAAACAGATATTGGGGTAACAGTGAAAAGGGAGGGTAGTTATATAATCATGTGGAGTAAAAATGGGTAGAGATCATCGTTTAAGATTTACCTTATGCTAATCTGTTGTAGAAATCATGTTCTAAGCTTGTGTGATGCACTAGAAATCATGTTCTAGGATTGCTATGTTATTTGCATTCGAACCATGCTAAGCCAATGTATCAGACATTCTGTTTTAGGGTATTCACGTTTATTGCTTCAGCATATAGCATGTCATATATCACTATCCCAGTTTTTGATTTTGCATAAGTACTGTCGCATAGAAATCCTGTTATCAGGTTAATAACCCTGCCTAATAAAATTAGTCATCCCTGTGTGCATTAGATATCCTATTTTTTAGGACTATATTTGCATTTGTTTTGAGCCATGTCCATTTCGACTAAGTAAGCAATTGTTTATAAAAGGGTATAAAAGTAGCCTCGCGCTTAAGTGTCATGTTCTGATACAAATTGCTATAAAATAACCTGTTGAAACCTTTATCACCTAGATTAGCATGCTTGTAGGTTGAATAATTTCAAAATCATTTAAATAGCTCCTGTAACTATGATTGCATATAGTCCCACGCCTAGGCAAGTCTTAGGTAATTAATCTCCTTGTAAAAAATGAGAAACTGTGTTTTTTATTGTTTATAAACTGCTTAAGTCTAACGGGTGTTGAAAATCAGTAGGCAAACTAATTAGGACCCTGTCACTCAGTTCTAAAATAGTGCTGCATATTCTGTGTTTTGATGCTTACCTAGATATCATGTTCTAGGATTACTCTGAAACTATCTAAAATCTATATTTGAGACGTGCTGCTTATTTGCCTATACATTTGGAGGTAAACATGAGCCACTTAACTACTCCCCCTGTTTGATTGTCCTATGTGTTCTTTGGTGTCGCCTAGATTTTTCCTTTTAAAACACCTTTAGAACTGCCTAAGTCTAGAGGTCCTAAACTCATCCGGGGCCATAAGGAAGGGACGGGTAACAGCACGCTTACAGTTCGTTAATCAAACTCGCTTTATAACCAGTAAGGGGTGGGATAATGGTTGGTAAAAGTATATGATGACTTGTGGACTAATGCAACATGTAGCCCCTCTCATTGAGGAGTGATTACCGGGCATTGCATGGATATGATCCTATAGGATAAACAACTTAGGGCCTTCCTTATCCCTTTTACATATGTGTGCTTAGGTTGCTTATTCGCTAATTGATTAAATCACAAAGTAAGTTTGGTTGAGACCCACCGTTGTGGACCTCGAGGGGTGCCTAACACCTTCCCCTTGAAGTAACTTCAAGCCCTTACCCAATCTCTGGTAATACAAACTGGTTTTATAAATGACCCATAATAGGTGCCCTAACGCATCTTAATTCGTAAGGTGGCGACTCTTCAATATTCTTATACCCCTTTTCCAAAAGGAAACGAGTTGTCCAGATAATGTCGAAAACCCTGACTATCCACAAGGAGAGAAAAAGAGGGGCACAAAACCATAATAGCCCTACGTCTGGAGTCCTTCTATACAGAATTCCTCCACTTTGGAAGAAAAGATTGGACAATCTCCCGGGCGCGTGTTTCTAAGTATGATTTTCATGCTCGGGGTACTCTCCTTTTGCCAAGTACTCCTTGATATCATGGAACCATAAATTCCCATCTGTTTATTCTTCCACATGAGTGCAGTAAGCTGGCTGATTATGAATCCTTACCAGAATAGGGTCAATGAAATTCTTGTTCGGATGTTGTATCATGGAGGACAAAGTGGCCAATGTGTCTGCGAACTCATTCTTGATTCTCAGGACATCTCTAAACTCTATTTTCGTGAACCTCTTCATCATCTCTTGCACATGATATAGATATGGTAATATCTTGGTATTTTTTGTATCCCATTCTCCCTGCACCTGATGTACCAGAAGATCTGAATCACCAATTACTAGTAATTCCTAGATATTCATGTCAACCGCCAAATTGAGTCCCAATATGCAAGCCTCATATTCGGTCATATTATTGGTACACGAAAATCTATGTTTTGCGAATACCGGATAATGTTGACCTGTATCTGATACAAGACGGCTCCAATACCCACTCCTTTGAAATTTCCGGCTCTGTCAAAAAACATTGTCCACTCATCGTAGGCTTCGGCGATATCTTCTCCTACGAATGATACTTTTTCATCAGGAAAATACATTTTCAGTGGCTCATATTCTCCTCCTACAGGATTTTCCGCAACAAGATCAGCTAATGCTTGTCCCTTAACCACCTTCTGAGTCACATAGACGATGTCGAATTCACTCAACAAAATCAGCCATTTTGCTAGCTTCTCTATAGGCATGGGTTTCTGGAAGATGTACTTCAAAGGATCCATCCTTGATATGAGATATGTGGTATAGGTACAAAAGTAGTGTCTCAGTTTCTAGGCTATCCAGATCAAAGCACAACACGTGCGTTCTAGCAGAGAATATCGTGCTTCGTAGGGTGTGAACTTCTTACTCAGATAATATATGGCATGTTCCTTCCTTCCCGTCTCGTCATGTTGTCCCAAGATGCAACCGAAAGCCCCATCTAGTACGGAGAAATAGAGTAGCAGTGGTCTACCAGGTTCTGGAGCGACCAAAACTGGCGGTGTGGACAAATATTCTTTGATTTTGTCAAAAGCTTTCTGACAATATTCAGTCCAACTGGTTGCGGTATCCTTCTTTAACATTTTGAAAATTGACTCACATATCATGGTTGATTGTGCTATGAAGCGGCTGATATAATTGAGACGCCCCAAGAAACTCATCACGTCTTTCTTGTTCTTTGGAGGCAGAAAATCCTGGATAGCCTTGACCTTTGATGGATCTAGCTTAATTACTCGGTAGGGACTCAGAAGGAACATTTTGCGGGATTCAATTTCAAATTGTACCCCTAAATCCGATCAAAGAACTTTCTCAAATCTACTATATGATGTGTACCCTTCTTGGATTTGATGATGACGTCATCCACATATATTTCTATCTCCTTGTGTATCATGTCATGGAAAATAGTTGTTGTGGCCCTCATATAAGTGGCCCCAGCATTCTTCAGACCAAACGACATCATTTTGTAGAAGTACACTCCCTATGGTGTGATAAAAGTTATTTTCTCGGCATCTTCTTCATCCATCCAGATCTGATGATATCCCGCGAAGTAATCTACAAAGGATTGGAGTTCTGGCACAATTGTCGATCAGTATGTATATGTTGGGTAATGGAAAATCATTTCTGGGACTTGCTCTATTTAAGTCCCGATAGTCGACACATACTCTAACTTCCCCATCCTTCTTCGGGACTAGCACGATGTTGGCCAACCAAGTCGGATATTCAACCACTCTGAGAACCTTAGCTTTGATTTGCTTGGTGACTTCCTCTTTGATTTTCAAACTCATGTCTGGTTTGAATTTTCTGAGCTTTTGCTTTACAGGAGGACACATCGTATTGGTAGTTAGTTTATGAGCCACTATGGATGTTCTCAAACCAGTCATATCATCATAAGACCGTGCAAAATGTTTTCATATTCTTTCAGGAAGCGGGTGAACTCTTCTTTTTCTGATAGTGACAGGTGAATACGTATGCGATTTTCTTTAACTGTTTCGGAATTTCCCAAGTTGACTATCTCAGTCTCGTCCATCTTGGACTTAGGTTTATTCTCATAATTCTCAACTTCTCTAACAATTTCCTCAGGTATTATATCTTCTTCTACCTCTTCTAAGTTACTATCCTTATGTTGCGTTGTCTCATTACATGTCACAGTCGTTGGTTCATCAAGATAAGAAATAGTAATGTTGTAGAGAGAAAAATGTAGAGGATGGTAATAAATATTAAAATAACAAGCCATTGATAAATACCAAAATGTCAAACAAAAAGTGACTTTGATGATTCAAACAAATGTTTCCAAAACAAAATACTGAAAATGTTTTAAAAATGCTCATAAGAATTGTTTTCAAAATAAATGACACTAGCAGCAGGCTACCCCAGAACTCGGCGGGCCCTTAATGGTGTGGCAGTCCAATTCCTGAGAACAACTCCCTTCTCACTGTCTGGATGACGAGGCCCTCCTCCTCCTCCTCCTCCTCCTCCTCCTCCTCAAGTATTACACTGCAATCCATGTCTTCATCTTCTAAGAATAGATTCCTCAAACCAGCTAGCACTTCATCCTCTTCAGATCCTCACATCATATCAGCCTGATGGAAGGATTGGCTCAAATGTGGTATCGGTTGCTCGAGAGGGTAATAAGGACTGTGCCATGGTGGCGACCAATTTTGATACTCATGCCAAGTGTATTGATATCCCAATCCAAAGTTTGTACTGTGACACTTTAACTGTATTGGTTTGGCAATACCCTGGAGATTCTTTCTGAGCTCTTTACCAGGTTCATACCTGCCCATACCAATATGTTCTCTTTGTCATTCTCAATTTCATTAACACGCTCAATGCGATGGTAAGTATCTCCACCCAACTTCCGTCTATTCTCCATGAACGGAACAGTCTGATTGGTGTAAATAGGGTTACTCCCGTCTCCATGAATGACCATCTCCTGATGATTCCATTCGAACTTCACAGCCTGATGCAGAGTAGATGCTACAGCCCCAGCGGTGTGTATCCATGGTTGTCCCAATAGTAAATTGTATGAGGCGGATATGTCGAGCACTTGGAATTCAACATCATACCAAGTTGGGCTCATTTGTAAGCAAAGGTTGGTTTCTCCGATTGTGGCCCTTTAAGACCCATCGAATGCTTTTACATTCATAGTTCTTGCTCGTATCTCATACAAACATTTACCCAATCTCTTCAAAGTGTTTAGTGGATAGATTTTGAGACTTGAACCTCCATATATCAAAACCCTGGCAATGAATTTGTCTTCGCACTGTACAGTGATATGCAGCACCCTATTGTGGCTTATCCCTTCCGTTGGCAGTTCATCTTCTTGGAAGGTGATTTTATAGCTTTCCAATAATTGTCCTACCATGTTAGCCATCTATCCACTAGTAATTTTGTTGGGCACATAAGCCTCGTTCAATACCTTTATCAATATGTTCCTATGTGTTTCAGAATTCTGCACTAATGATAGAATCAATACCTATGTGTGGAACTAACTCTTGGATATGGTGAGGGCACATGATTCACGAAAGGAAAGGTAATGTTATCGACCTTTAAGTTAGAGTAGTGAGTGGATTGTGAATAGAGCATGGTATATGAGAGTCGACTAGTGAGGCGAGGATGTCACGCCTGTATACTTGAACTATTTTAAATATTCTTGGTATCACATGTTAAGAGATTTGCTTAATAAAATTGTATACATGAGTGTAGTTTGATTGCTCGAGGACGAGCAAAGGTTTAAGTGTGGGGTCTTGATGCGAGACTAAATTGCATGGTTTAGCATGTGATATACCTTACATTTTATGAGCATTAATGATAAAATTCCACTTATCATGTGCTTAATGGAGTTTATTTTATGTGTAGGTGAATTGGAAATGGAAACGGAGCTAAAGGGATGCAAATACGTCAAAAATACGCAAAAGGAGACGCCCAGGCGATAGCTGGGCGTTTGCCCCCTAAAGCCAGGCCCCCCTGGCGTTAGGGGGGCGTTTAACCCATAAGGACAGGCCCCCCCCTGGCGTTAGGGGGCGTTAGAGCCCAAACGCCAGGCCCCCCCTGGCGTTAGGGGGGC
>MDKJ01227848.1:0-30670 GCA_005239525.1 Nicotiana knightiana | reverse complement strand
AGCTAGTTCTTTCTTTTTACATGCATGCTAGTAGGTGAGGCTTTTTATTTGCCTCAATAGGATCAGTAAGGTAAGGTTTAGCCAAGTTTGTGTTGCTCTAGCCCTATGCCTTTGGAAAGATATCCAAATGGCTATGAGATTATATGCCCTCGTGAGACTTTGCCGGCATCTACACCATGATTCCTCTACATGAGGTTGCCATAAGGGCATAGTGAGGCGCAGAGGAGTGATTATGTAGCCAAGGCATAGAGGCAACACTACTGGTGCTATTGTCCCCCTTATTTGTACTCTTCCTATGTGGTTCTTTTTAGCTTTTTAGTATTAATAAAACTAGCCCTAGGCTCCTGCCTAGTGGATTTGCCAAAAAAAAAAAAAAAAAGTTGTATGCATGTACATCTTTAGTAATTAGCAATGAATTCCCCTTGGTTTTTCTTCGATGGGTTCTTTTACAAGGGTGTAATAGTAGAACCATGGCAGTAGCGGAACATTTTGATCGGTTTGGTGCGAGTGTCTAGTTTCAAGCATGTATGGCTGTAAATAACCTATACCCTTCCGCTGTTATAAAAAGTTAATGATGATCGTCTGGGTGAACTTGAGGCTCGCTCTGTGACTCTATGCTTACTTAGAATTATCTCCTAGTTGCCAAGTGTAAAACTATGTTGAGCCAAACAGTTCATGTGCCATGTGTGTTAGTTTTGTGTAAATAATTCTTGTGTTTACTTCTGTCATCTAGAACTTGCCTGGTTGGTTTTTCGATGCTAATGATAAGTACATTTAGTTGGATAAATGACCTTAGGCAATATTTATGTTATTTGAAAACCCAGTTAGCCTTTCAAGCTACCCATTTTATTGACATTATCACTAGTTACCCCATTTGAGCCTTTAACCTTTTCTTTGGTCACATCATTACAAACCTTTCCCATCTTGTAAAATAATTCCCTCTTTTGAACCCGTCCCTCCTTGAACATTGAGAATGAGGCTAAAAGCCTAAGTTGGGGGTGTGGTGTCAAGTTGGAAATTGGTAAGGTTGTATATTGAGTGTAAGATCCTATACCTCAAAGTGTTCACATGAAATTATTCAAGATCCAAAAGAAAATATATTAAAAAATATAAATATTTGTATATATATAGAAGGTTATGGAGCCTTGAAGAAAAATAGAGGAGTAGTTAAGGTGGTTCGATGTTGGTAACTAGGAGCCAATGAGGGTTGTGTGGTTTCAAAAGAAACAAAGGACAACAAGAAGGAAAAATTTGAGTAGTGTTCAAGGAGGGTGTAGTCACTTATACCCAAATATTTATCCGACCCTTCCCTAAGCCTACATTACAAGCATAAAAAGTCCTTATGGGATCTCCAACAGAATGTTCTTGAATAGGCGACGAATTAAAATAAGGGCAAGTTTATGGTATGATGTGTTGTAACACTTGAAACTCTTTGTGAGAGTGAGTGTATTTGTGAATATGTCCTTTTTTGTTGTCATTGTAAATATTGTGAGTTTGGGACTTTCTTTCTGGTGAGGGCATATGAACTGTGAGGTCTAACAGAAGTTGAGTTCTTGAAGTCGAATGCAAAGGCACTGAGCTAAGAGTAATGTTTTGTCAAATTGGTCGAGGCTCAAAGTTCACAAGTTGATCAGTTTCTTTGTAAATAACAATGATCGTCCAGGAAGAGTAAATAAACGAAATTGCATGCTTGTAATACTGACAATTAACACCGTCCATGGTCACTATTGTTTCATGTCGTTTAGTTGGAGTCTAGAATAAGATAGAGTTGTTTTAGTTGCTTGAGGACAAGCACGGGTTTTAAGCTGGGGATGTTGATGTGCCGGAGAATTTCAGCACATTTAATACCAATTGCTTAGATTTTAGCTCGTTTTAAATGCAATTGTCTTTTATACTTATGTAATTTTGATATTTTGCAGTGCATAAAGCTTGAGGACCCAAAAACATGGAAATGGAATCAAAAAGACGAAGAAGGACAAGAATAGGAAAAATGCGACCGCAGAGTTGAAAATGCGGACCGCAAATCCAACATGCGGACAGCATAATGCCCATGTGAACCGCAGAGTCCAACAGTCAGGACAAATCCAAGTAAAGAAATGTGGTCCATTATGCGACTGCATAATAGGTTTGCGGGCCGCATAATGGATTGCAAACCTCCTATAGAAGTGGTTGAGAGTAGAAATGTGATGACACTATACGGACACATATCAACAATGCGGACCACATAACTTGAATGTGGCGACTTCCTAGAACCTAGGGTTTTGAAGATGCGGTGTCCTTGAAGAGAATGCGGACCACATATCTGTTATGCGACAGAAATGCGGTCGCATATTTGACCTGAAATGGCATTTTTGTCCGAAATTGGCCCCGAGTTTTAGCCCACTATAAATATATTTATTGGAGTTTTGTGGGGGCATCTTGTCTGGAAAAAGAGCTACAATCCAAACTTTGAATAGTCCCATCTTTTGGAAGATTTGAAGTGAAGAATCTTGCACTTTTGTAAGCATTTATGACATTTAATATTCTCTTGTTTTTGTATTTTAGCATGTAAGGCTAGTTTTAAATACTAAGGTTGTGGGGCCTAAATGGGTGTAACGTCAATGGGTGTTTAACATTGAATATATGTATAATGGTTGGTTGATATTTATTTACTTCTCATTCTTCATTTATTGTTAGTGGTTGCAAACATTTACAAGCGCCATTATATTCTTTCTCTACTTGAAAAAGTGAGCTAGGGTTTGACAGGAGTAAATATCAAAGACTCAAGGTTTTAAACCTTGTTTAATGGAATCGCTTAGGAATAAGTGGATTTTATTTGGCATAAATTGGTTACTCTTAATTGCAAGTCTTTTATATTTGGAAAATCATAAAGAGAAATACTACCCAACTATTGAAAAATATTGGGTAGTCATTTAGAAATTATTTGCATATCAAAAGGACCTTCCAGTAGAAATATATCATATTAACACCGTAGCATTACATTTCATTGAAGGGGACACAACCTTGGTTTAGATAATCAAATTAATTACAACCTTATTTAATCATACTTGTTACTATTTCACAAAATTGTAATCCATTCTACTACCAAATTCTTGTTACTCTAATGGAATAGAAGTACGATTTAAGTTAAGATTCACACTACTCAAGTAACCTTTTCACGCATATTCCCTGTGGGATTCGACCCCAACCTCGTTGGTATACTATATTTGACATCGATCGCTTTACACTATTTTAAGGTGTAATTTGAGCGTATCACCCGTCTCATGTTTTGGACTTTAGCACGGTTCATCTCGAGGGTGATATGTCATATCAGGTAGAGCTAGTGGCTATTTTGGGTCGTCAGGTCAGAAAGCTGAGGTCTAAGGATATAGCTTCAGCGAAGGTTCAGTGGAGAGGACAGCCGGTGGAGGATGCCACCTGGGAGATCGAGCGGGAGATGCGGAGCAGATATCCTCACTTATTTGAGACTCCAGGTATGTTTCTAGACCCGTTCGAGGATGAACGTTTGTTTAAGAGGGGGAGGACGTAACGACCCGGCCGGTCGTTCCGTGAAATTAGCCCTTTTTCCCCTGTTTCTGCCTTATCATATGTTTCTTAGCCTATTTATGTTGTGTTGGGTCGGTTGGTTCGGGTTCGGAGTGGTCGTGGTGAGAACTGAGACACTTAGTCTCTTGAATTGGCTTAATAGTCGAAAACGTCAACTGGGAGTTGACTTATTGGTAAACGACCTTTTAATGTAGATTTTATGGCTCGGATAGCTTCATTAGATGATTTGGGACCTAGGAGTGTGTTCGGAATGTGGTTTTGATGTCCGGTGTAGAATTAAGCTTGAATTGGCGAAGTTGAGCTTTTGGCGATTTCCGGTCGGAATGGAATTCTAGAAGTTGGAACAGGTTCATAATGTCATTTTGGATATGCGTGCAAATTTTCAGGTCATTCGGACGTTCTTTGGTTGGTTTCGGCATCATTGGCGGAATTTAGAAGTTTCAAAGTTCATAGGATTGAATTTGCGTTGTTTTTGGTGTTTCGAAGGCTCGACTAAGTTTGAATGAGGTTATGGGATGTGTTGGTATGTTTGGTTGAGGTCCCGAGGGCCTCGGGTGTGTTTCGGGTGGTTAACGGACCAACTCTTGGCTTAAAAACTTGGCAGATTTTTACTGGTGTGAGTTTCTGGTTTCCTTCTACGTGATCGCGGGAGGATGTTTACGATCGCGTAAGCCTAGTTGGGGATGGCAGGATTTTTGTTATACGCGATCGCATGGTGGAGGTCGCGATCGCGTGTGTGTGAGATTGTTGTGCAGTGCGAACGCATGAAGTTGTTCGCGTTCGCGTAGAGTTGAAGGGCGCGTGAGGGGGTTGAGCCGTTATTCTTCGCGATCGCGTAAAGTGGTTTGCGATCGCGTGGGTTTATGTCCTGCTGAATCATGATCGCATGTGCATGTCTACAATTGCGTATGGTAATTTTATGGGGCAGCATACTTGTTCTTCGCGATCACGTGGGAACTCCCGCGATCGCAGTGAAGAAAGACCTGGGCAGACAGTTTAAGTTTCAAGAACGGGGGTTCTTGGCCATAACTCAATATTCCATTAGAGAGCTCGGGAGAATGAGAATTTGGACGAGATTTTCAGTGGGATTCTTGTGGTAAGTGTTCTTCAATCACTTTTGGTTTAATTTCATGAATTAGTCTTGATTTTTATCATGTAATTTGAGGAATCAAAGTAGAAATTGGGAAAAAAATGGGAGGAAGAATTGGAAATTCTTTTGATGATTTGAGTGGGCAATTAAGGTTGGATTTTGGTAAATTTGGTATGGGTAGACTCATGGGGGAATGAGGATTCTAGTTTTATGATTTTTATCGAATTTTGACGTGTGGGCCCGAGGCTCGAGTTTGGCCAATTTCGGGATTTGTGCCAAAAATTGATAGTTTTCGATTGGACTTTGTTCCTTTAGCGTATATTGATGATGTTAATCTGGTTTTGGTTAGATTCGGAGCAGTCGGGAGCCGATTCGAGAGGCAAGAGCATCGCAGATTAGTATTTGGGCTGGATTGAGGTAAGTAATGACTATAAATCTTGTCCTGAGGGTATGAAACCCCGGACTTCGTATTTTCTCACTATTTTTAGAGTGGCGCACATTCCGGATGACGAGTGTGTAGCGTGCACTAATTTTTTTGGATTTGGACTAGGTCCTCTCCGTGGCAACTATTGAGTTGCGTACTTTACTCTAAATCATATGTTAAATTGTGTTCTAAACTATTGCTAAATTTGGGATGTAAGCCATGTTTGGGGCCTCGCACCGACTTGTTTAGACCCCTTGGGGGATTTTTACTACTATTTCCTCACTGTGTTGATTTATGATTTACACTCAGTCATATTATGCTTAACTGTTTTCGAAACTCAGCCTTATTTACACTATTTGAGTTATAAAATGATGTTTTTGGGTCGAGTACCCCGTTTTACTGATAGCCCGAGGGGCTTACTGAGAGTTTCTGATTGAGTGAGGCCAAGGGCCTGATTGTGAGGATATGAGATGCCACGAGGTGGCTTGATTTTTAGCGCTTGGGCTGAAGGAGCCCCTCCGGAGTCTGTATACACCCCCAGTGAGCGCGGTTACCTACTGAGTATGAGTGCCGAGTGACGAGTGATTGGGAGGCATGAGTGACAGTGAGGTTCCCCGAGGGGCTGATACTGAGTGATTGTGAGGTATGCTGAGTGATGTTCTGCCTGTGGGACGATTTATGATTCATGTTTTGGCCCGAGGGGCTATTTATGATTTATTTCATTTTACACTAAACTCTTCGGGTATTTTTATTTCTGAAATTGTTGGAAAACACATTTTTCAAAGGATTTTACTGAAATTGGCGTTTAAAGCATGTTGATTTCATATATATATATATACTGTTGGAAAGAAAGGTTGTGCTTATTGTGAACTGATGATTTGATCTTATGTGTTTCTTACTGCTTAGACTTGATTTATTTTCATTACTACTGAGTTGGCGTACTCACATTACTTCCTGCACCCCTGTGTGCAGATTCAAGTGCTGGTATAGAGCGTTAGTCATCTATTTCTGTGCGGAGCCGGAGTCAGGACATAGAGGTAGTTGTTCAGCGTCCGCAGCATCTCTGTTTCCCCTTCTTATTTTGTACTTAGTTCTTCGTTCCGAGATTTTGTATTATGACGGTAGAATTTTTGATATTATCCTTAGATGATCATGACATGTTGGCTCCAAATCTTGGGGCTGGTTGTAGACTGTTTAGCTGTTTTGTTTTGCTTAAAAGATTCAGAAATTTATATACGTTTATGAAATGTTGAAAATGAGTTGGAAATTTTTTATCAGAACTGTAAACAATCTGATTGTTGGCTAGCCTAGTTCCACGTTAGGCGCCTTCACGGTCGGCTTAGGATTTGGGGTCGTGACACGCCATCACGGTCCCAACAGTGGGAAATTTGGGTTGTGACAAATGGCTACAAGCATGGATGCATCGAGAATTACACTCAAGTAACGATTCAATGTATTTCACGATTTTACAAATATGACCGAGTTGGTCTTAATTAGCCTCGGGTATTAATTCTATATTAGCTTCTTTCGAAGACTAACAAGACTTCCTAATTGAACTATCCCTAAAATAATTAAGAGATTAAGCGCACCCAAATATTTCTACAATAGTTCAATCCTATCTCTAGGTAGAATCTATAAAGTGAGGGTTAACGCCTCAAGTTCTTGTTAATTAATCTTTTTAACCCCAAATTATATTTCCCAAGATTAGTTTGAAGTTAATGGGTGAGTTCTAGGGTTAGCTAATCCTTTTGGAAACATTAAATAACAAGAATAATTAAAGAAACAATAACTCACTTCATAAGAAATAAAAATTGTTCAATACATAAGCACAACAAGATATTTAATCCACACTTTAAATATGAATCTCATAAACAAGATTTAAGTGTTGAAAAAAATACTACACACTTAGATATTCAATACAAAGCAAGGAATGAATAAATGAACATAAATGGATAAGAAATTCTCAACCAAAAGTATCAAATCTTCAAGACCCAAGTGTGTGTGCAAGAACCCTAGCTCCACAACTTGTCTTTTAGTCAAGAGATGTTCAAGATGTGCAGAGACTGACCCAGGATGCTTTACAAATGACCTAGGTCGTGTATTAAAGGGTTTGGGATGAAGAAAATATGAAATGAAAGAAGTGCCCAGAACTGAAGCGACATTTGCAATTGCGAATATTAGTTCGCAATTGCGAACCTTGACATCACTGTTGAACATCGCATTTGCGATCTGTATGTTCGCAACTGCGAACTAGGCACTGTTCACTTGGTTTCGCATTTGCGATGAATGGCTTTGCATCTTCAAACGTTGACTGTCTGGTTTGACTTCGCATTTGCGACCCTCATTTCGCATTTGCCAAAATTGACTGGAATGGTTGACTTCTCATTTGCCAAGTTGATGCCGCATTTGCGACACCTGAGTCCATTTTCCAGATTTCTTCTTTTCAACTTCTTTTTGACTCGTTTTCACTTGGTTTCTTCATGATAACTTCTAAATCACATAGAACCTGTAAAATATAAGTAAACGACATTAAACACATGATTTTATTAATCAAACATAGCAAAAATCTAAGCTTAAAAACAAGATAAGTTGGTAAAATACCAATTTATCAAACCCCCAAACTTAAATTGTTACTTTTCCGCAAGCAATGAAAGCGACGAAATCTCCTTCCAAGTATTTAACTCAATAGTGCATCAATATCATGCCAAGTCAAAATACTGTAAGCACAAACACAAGACTTCGATTGGTACCAACAATTAATCCAACGCATATGAAACACCAAAAACTTCTCGTGAATTTCATTATAATTCAAGTGCTCAAACACTATGTAATCAAAATTAGCAATCAAATCATGATATTAAAACTTCAAAAATTGCTTCTTTATCACAATTAATTTCTCTTGTTCATTCCTCCCAACTGAAAATGGGATTAAATTCACAACTCAAATCTCATGTACCCTCACACTTAAGAGAGAATCTCACACTCATAAATTGCAATTCAAAACATAAATGGGATATCAAATGGAAAGAATGAACTCTCTCTCACAAATATGTTCATATGTACACAAATGGTACCATAGGCTTGCCCTTCATGTATTTCTCCACTAATATAAACAAACTTGGTTCAAAATCAATTAGGACTTAAAAGGTTGTAATTTAGGCTTTTGGTTAAGGTAGGGCATAATTTTGGTTAGAGTGACTCAAAACCTCCCTAAGCACTATAATTTTTCAACAATCAAAGTACACTTCCTTCAAGAACTTTTCCACCCTTTCTTCATTTTTCATTTCATCACCTAGTCTTCCATTTATTCACAATTCTTTATTTTTCCTTCCTTTTTCAAATTCTTTTTTCTTTTTAAATCAAGGAAGGTTCCACTATTTTTTATTATCTTTCACCTTTTAAGCAACTTGCACATCACAACTTTTCAAACCTTCACCCCTAAATGCTTTTATCCTATATTTACACTTTCAAAGTACTTAGGGAGGTAGGATGCCAAGATATAGATGACTAAAGAACGAAGGGTTAAAGCTTGAACATG
Source organism: Nicotiana knightiana (assembly GCA_005239525.1). Taxonomy (NCBI): domain Eukaryota; kingdom Viridiplantae; phylum Streptophyta; class Magnoliopsida; order Solanales; family Solanaceae; genus Nicotiana; species Nicotiana knightiana. The sequence goes on along the minus strand of MDKJ01227848.1, from coordinate 22,072 downwards.
GTTGCCAAAGAAAAAGTTTAAAGGCTCAAAAGGGGGTTGACTAGGGAAAGTATGCAAGGGTAGAAAATTTGAGGCATAATGACGGTCCAAGGAAGGCCTAACATTATTTTTCAAACCAAGTTAGTCTAGGATTTCGCCTTGACGCACATTCCGAGCAAGTTCTAGACTACAATTATGCAAAATAACTCACAATAAATCTCACCACACATGGCACATGAAAACTCGAGTGGTACAAATCCAAAGTCCAATTGAAACCAGTGAACTCAAAGAAGTCATATATAGCCTAAGAGACTATTTAATGAATCAAAGAGTCATAAATTGAGTCTAAAAGTCATGATAGTGATCTTTACTTCAATCATTTTTCTTTTTCAAAGATCAAGAATTCATATGCCGAGGTTTAAATCATGTTGGTCCCAAAGAAGCCACAAATTGGTCAATGAGCACAAACCCCAACAAAAACTATATCTAAACTACAAGACTAATTTCCTTAAGAAAGTTGCCTAGCTATCCATCATCGGGAAAAGTCGACATAATAATTTACCAAAAGTACCCGGTTCAAAAGAAAATTTATTTCCTCGGAAAAAGAACCGTGGTATAAAGAAAACCAAGGATATTTCCAATAAAATATAAAAAAAGCATAAAGAAGCTAGTATACATGAAGTAAATGAAGCATACAAAAATAAAAATCAAAAAGTTAGTAAACATCAAGTAAATAAAACATACTATACATAAAAAATCAAGAAGCTAGTAAACCTACTAATATAACACATCAGATGAGAATAAAATATCAATTTACCATATTAACAGTTATGCAAGAAGCCAGCCCCAACTAGAAATGTTGCAATGTCCTCAATGCAACTAAACAAAATAGAGTAAAATGGTGGAAAGTGCTCCTTGAATACTGCATCAAGTGTTGTCCTCGCTGTCAGACTCAATCGCATCCTCCTCCTCTTCCTCTTCCTCTTTCTCAGACAAATGAACTGGAGCATTGTCATCATATTCCGGCTCGGTCAATGGAACTGACTCTTAAGGCTTTAGAACTTTCCACAAACCCTTCACACCCTTCCACATGCGAAAGAAGAATTTATCTCTCTTCTTCTCCCTTTTCTTCATCCTAGTGTGTGCATTTTCTAGCTTGGCATGAGAAGTACTCAAAGTACCGTGCGCCATGGCCAAATCAGTGTATGCTTTCTCCAGCTTCTTAAGGTGATCTCCCTGCTTCTTCTAATCATCAAGATACTTTTGAAATTCTTTCTTTGAAATGCATGCAGAGGGTCCCTCAGATGTTTCCCCAGGTCCTTGTGGAAGGCGAGCTACTAGGTCACGAATTAGCCGTATTTCCTCGAAAAGCATAGCAAATGGTCCTCCTGCAGAAGATGATGGATGGCTACCCTAATCGGTTTGAGAAAAAGATCCCAACTTTCTCTTTTTGTTTTTCATGGCGCCGCCCTCTCCTCTTTTCTTCAATGGAGCAATAGGCTTTCCTGGTTCTACCCAGTTGTCTTATAGATCATCCTTAACCCCAGCAATTTGGCACAACTCAGTGATGAGAGATGGGAACAACAGTTCATTGATGATAATCTCACCAACATTGAGCCGGATACCATCAAAAGAGGCTATCATTTGAGCTCTCATTACTGGTACATTCCATATATTCCCCGTAGAGGAGATGCGACTGCATATGATGGCCAGCCATATCTTTGATTCGGCAGTGAATTCTTTAGATGTGATCCCTCTCTTTTCAGATGCCCATGGAACATCCACACCCGAGCGCAATTTGGAGACCAACCACTCGCCTGAGGCACAATCTTTCTCATGGAATGGTGTTATGTCATGGTCCTGTAGGTGATATATTTGATTTACAACTTCAGCTCCGAAATTCATCATTTTTCAACGAATCTTCATGATTGGCTCTCTTAACTTGATGGCTGGAAGGTTAGAATAGAATTCCCTCACCCATTGCTCATTTGTTCTGCAAGTTGAGGGTCAAAACAAGTCCATCACATGTCTACAACCTCTGATGGAACTCGGGAAGATGTTCTAGCACCTTTTCCAGCAATATACCACTTTCCAGGAGCAACTTCTTCGTAATCAACTCGGCATAGTACTGTTCCTGGAATTCCAATGACAAGAACCGATGTTGGTCATAGTTCTCTGCTACTTCCAAAGTGTTTTCATGCACGGATTCGTCGGATTTAGAGGTCATTTTCAGCTTATGGTACCTGTGAACAAAGTATTGGAGTGAAAACGTGGTATGGCTATGAATATATTGCAAAAGGAGTCAACTATGCCAAAGAAATGATTGAAATTTCAGTATTTTCAGTTCAGCAGAAGCCTGCTCTCTGATGTCGCAGTTGCGACAATTTCTTCTCAATTGCGAAGATAGTAGGAATCTGCAAAGTTCGCAATTACGATCTATTCTTTGCAATTGCGAAGGTTGCCAAAGCTAACTATTTTCAAAATTGCGACTACCTCTTCGCAAATATGAAGCTCACAAATGCGAAGAGGCCCTCGCAATTGCGATCTCATCGTCCCCAACCACCTTCTCTCACGGAACAGTCCCATGCTCCAAAATTTTTGAACAAAATCACGCTTTTAGAGAACCCAATAAGTTTTTAAGCATAAAATCATGCAATAAACTTCATACACAACCATGAATTGAAAAAATTTCAATGATTGGACCAAGAATCTCATTTGGGCCTTTCATCGAACATATAGTAAGCACAAAAAATCACTCATATTTTAACAAAGCCATGGGTATTCAGACTTCCCCATTTTTCAGGCAAAGAAATAAGCTCACAGTCTCGACCAACCTAACCCAGAAATCAACACATGATTTGAACATTTTTCAAACAACTTCGTACCAAAGATGTCACAACCCGATTCACCCTCCAAAGGTGTCATGACGGCACCTAGTCTCTACGACTAGGTAAGCCTACTATAAGGGGGAAACTCAAATAAAACACAAGAAATAACAGGGGAAAAGGGCAATGATATAAATAACATACTGGTTGCTCGGCTCATACAAAATATAACTCCCCAAGACCCGGAATGTCACAGACAGCCACAAGCTTCTAACACTACTATAGCTCTAACAAAAACTGGAAAGTACATAAGAAAATATTTACAAGCTAGAATGGAAGGGGACTCGGAGGATTCTGCGGATGCGGAAGAAATACCTTGCGGTCTCCTGGAATTAGCAGCAATGACTAACCACGAGGCTGATAGCTTGTACCTGGATCTGCACACGAAAAACATGTGCAGGAAAGGGAATGAGTACACCACATTTGGTACCCAGTAAGTGCCAAGCCTAACCCCAGTCAAGTAGTGACATGGTTTTGTGAAGGCTCTACTGGATTTCTATATAAATCAATTTAAAACAGTACAAAGATAGGTAATGTATACAGTAAACAGTTTAAGAAAAACAATATAAGTTCTATAGGTAAAGAGAGTCCTCAGCTCGACACAATATATATCACAAGGTGGAATCTCCCGGGATATCGTCCCGTAGTTCCAAATGATTATGCAGTACAAGGGGATCTCTCGGAATACGTATGTAGTCCCAAAATAAATATGCAGTACAGAGGGATCTCCCGGAATACGTTCGTAGTCCCAAAGGAAATATGCAGTACAGGGGGATCTCCCGGAATACGTCCGTAGTCCCAAAGTAAATAGGCAGTACAGGGGGATCTCCCGGAATACGTCCGTAGTCCCAATTTAAATATGCTATGCAGGATGAATGACAAGCATAACATCGAGTTTACACAGTTTATGCTAATCATAGATAAGGAAAATAAGGTCTTAACTAAGCATGGCGCACAGAAAATCAAGTAGGCAATTAGGCACGTAAGCATGATTTCCTAATCTAAACTAAACAATCTACCATATGAGAGCAAGTTCATAGAAGAGAAAAAAACAATATATGTTTTAGTAAGGGAAAATGAGATTTTTGAAATAACGGCCCGTGTATGTACTCTTCACCTCACGTACACGGCGCCCACACAACATTTAGCATCAATACCCTAAGGGGTAAATCCCCAACACAAGGTTATGAAAGCCACTTACCTCGACTGCTCAATTCAACCCGGAATCACGTTCTTGCGATGAGTACCAAACTCCGAATGGCCCGAATCTATTCAAATAAGTTTCATAATGTGAATATCACTACAAGAAACTAGTTTAATAAACAAATTTGAAGCTAAAGCGCGAAATTAGGGAAATCGCCGAAAAAATCCCCCGGGGCCACGTCTCGGAATCGGGTAAAAGTTACAAATTCCGGACACCTATTCACTCACGAGTCTAACCATACAAAAATTACTCGAATCGGATACCAAAATCTCGATCAAAACTCAAAACTCGGTCCAAGAATTTTATCCAAATTTTTCACCCCAAATTCGAAATTAAAGGATGAATTTAAGCATAGATTCGTGGAAATTAGTCAAAACCGAGTAGGAATTACATACCCAAATTGCCCAGGTTAAAATCCCTCCAAGAATCGCCTAATCTCGAGCTCTCAAGTCCAAATTTTGAAAAATGACTTAGACCCTCGATTTTGAACATTTTTATTCTGCCCAGTTTTTCCTTAATCGCGATCGCGGAAGAACCATCGGATTGCGAAGAACAAATTCCGCGCCTCAAGATTTTACTCTACACGAACGCATAAACACTCACGCGAACGCGATGCACCACTCCTCAAACCCTACGCAAATGCGACTGGGCTCACGCGAACGCGACTGGGCTCACGTGACCGCGAAGAGCAAAAGCTCAACTCCACTGCTGCCTCACTCCTTCTACACGAACGCATCCTAGCTCACGCGAACGCGATGACCAAGCTGCCTACACTACGTGATCGCATCCCATTCTATGCGATCGCGATGCATAAATCTGACTGGCCTCCATCTTACTCTACATGATCGGGTACTCCCTCTCGCAATCGCGATGAAGAAAAACTGGTTGCACTCACACCAGCAAAACAACAATCACCACAAGTCCAAAAATGACCCGTTGATCATCTGAAACACCCCTGAGGCCCCCGGGACCTCAACCAAACCTACCAACCAGTCCTAATACCTCATTCGAACTTAGTCGAGCCTTCAAAACCACATCACATAACACCAAAATCACAAATTATACATGGATTCAAGTCTAAAAACTTAGAAATTTTCCAAAATCCACAACAATGCCGAAACACATCAAAACTAGTCCGAATGACCTGAAATTTGATACATAGGTCAAAAATGACACTATGGACCTACATCCACTTCCGGAATCCCATTTCGAGCCCGATATCAAAATTTCACCTATCGGCCGAAATCGCCGAAATTCTAACTTTCGCCAATTCAAACCTAACTCTACTACAGACCTCGAAACCACATTCCGGACGCGCTCCTAAGCCCGAAATTACTCAACGGAGCTAAAGGAGTCAACAGAATACCATTCCGGACCCGTCTTTACCCAGTTCCAACCACGGTCCGATTTCTAAGGCTTAAACTCAAAATTAGGGACCAAGTGTCCCAAAACTCTCCGAATTTCATAGCTAATCACTCAGGCAAGTCCCAAAAGCAGAAACAAGCGTGGGGAAAACATTTATTAGGGGATCAGGGATCTAACTATCAAAATGACCGGTTGGGTCATTACAAAAGACAAGGACCCATTTGAAGCCTAACTATTGAGGGATAAAGGAGAGAAAAAGAAGATGAGTGCAAAGGTTAAGCTTTCATACCTGGATGCTTGCACTTAGGAGTTAAAATGAGGGAGTTTCAAAGTTTTGAGGGTGAGGAAGATGAAGGTTGTTTAATTTGTTAAGAGCCCCAAATTTTTTGGCTTCTGTCCGAAATGAAACAAGGTTACCCGTTTAAGACCTCTAATGTCACAATTGCGAAATTCAAAAGCTCATCTGAGGTCGCAAATGCAACCTTTTCTTCGATTTTTTGACTAATCATATGATCGCAATTGCAATCAAATTTTCGCAATTGCGAAATCAGAGGCCTAGGCCTAATTTTTCTCCATGTTCAATCTCCCTGCTTTTTATCCCGAACACTTCCCAACTTCCTAAAACTTGGGAGATTGATCAAAAATAATAAAATAAACTATTCTAAAGAGAAAAGTTGAAAACCAAAAAAAAAAATTAAAAATAACAGAAAAAGAAATGAAAAAAATTGAAAACGATGGGTTGCCTCCCACCAAGCGCGGCATTTACCGTCATGGCACGACACGAAACAACTTTATCACTTTTTTCACCACTTGGACGATATGAATTGGGAACCTAACTTGGAATCAAGCTTGTGACCATGATCAGCGAGAGGTGGTAAGTAGATGATCAAGCCACATGCCATTTGCTTCATTTTGCATTTCTTGGCTTTCATGTGATGAATGCCATTTTGCGTTCTTGAATATTCAAATTGAAAGATGTATGGCTCTTATCTTTAATCTTTATACTCCCACATGGATTCACATGGTTCGATTCCCATATCACCATACAAGTCCAAAGTTGAAAAATGCTTGAAATGAGTAATCAAACTCCCAACTTCTAACATTTTTTGGATTTTGACATCCCCTTTTTCCCCCGAACTAGAGTCATTTTCAGCCATCTTTTTAACTACATGGGTTGACTCTAATTCCATATTTTTCTTGGCACCTTAATGACCCGACTTGTCGTTTTAAGAATTAACGCCTCATTCAGCGGCTTAAGGTCTCGAGAAAATAATACGTATTATGACTTGTGTGTGCGGTCAAGTTTGATTTTTGGAGGATTCGGAATTAAATTAAAAGAACAACTCTCATTTTTGAAGCTTAAATGAAAAAAGTTGACCGGAGTTTGACTTTTGAGAAAATGACTCTGTAATGGAGTTTTGATGATTCCAATAGATTCGTATGGTGATTTCGGACTTAGGCGTGTGCCTGGAATTGGATTTTGAGCTCCGTAGAATAAATTGAAGCATTTTGGCAAAAATTGGAAATAGAATTCCAAAGTTTGACCGAGAGTTGACTTTTTGATATCGGGGTCGGAATCCGATTCTGGAAATTGGAACAGGTCTGTTATGTCATTTATGATTTGTGTGCAAAATTTGAGTTCAATCGCACTTGATCTGATAGGTTTTGGCCTCGAATGTAGACGTTGGAATTTCTTAGTTTCATTAGGCTTGTTGGGGTGTGATTCATGTTTTTAGCGTTGTTTGATGGGATTTGAGACCTCGACTAAGTCTGTGATATGTTTTGAGACTTGTTGGTACGTTCGGACGGGTCTCGAGGGGCTCGGATGAGTTTCTGGATGGATTCGGACCATTTCAAGGCCATTTGTAGCCGCTGGTTTTTTCTATAGAAATGTACTATGATATCACGTGTAATAGTCCGCGATCGCGATGAGTGAAATGTAAAAAATAGACCAGTGATTTGCGATCGCGGAAGGCCTTACGCGATCGCAAAGAGGAAACCTTCTACTGCACTGACCTAACTTTGGAAGCTTATATCTCGCAATCTACAAAGAATTTGAAGATGATACAAAAATTAAAGTTATAGCCCTTTGTGTAAATCAAACCATTTATTATTTGGAGTTGTTTACAAAACGGTGTGGTCTATACACTACAGTCTGTTTGGGAAGAGTTTGGAAATCGCATTGTGTTGCGTAGAGCTGACTTTGGGAGCTTATATCTCGTAATATATAAGGAACTGGGAGATGAGCAAAGCATGAAATTTATATCCCTTGGTGTCTAGTTTTCAAAAGATTAAACCATTTGCAATTGGAATTTTTGTATAAAACGTTATGACCATTATACTAGAGGCTGTCAGGAAGAACTTGGCACTTGTTCTTCGCAATCGCGAAGGGCAAATTTTGGGCTGAAAAAAGTTGTGATTCACGATCGTGAAGCATATTCCGTGATTGCGAAGAATAAATACCTGGGTAGTAGCTATATTTTGAGGTTTCGGCCATTTTTAACATATTTGGAGCTATGGCGCTCGGGTTGAAGCGATTTTCTAGGTGATTTTCTCCATATGGACTGGGATAAGTGTTCTATATCCGAAGAAATCAAGATTTTTGTAAAAATTTTCAAGAACGAAAATTTAAGAATTGGAGTTCAAGTTATTATCGGAATTTGATAAAATTGGTATAGTTGAACTCGTATCGGAATGGAAGTTCGGATTTTGTGAAAATTATGTCGGGTTCCGAGAGGCGGGTATCGCGTTTACTTTTGGTTGACTTCTTAATGTGAAATTTTAAATCAACATTTTATTATCCGGAGTTATTTCCGATGAATTTTAATGAAGTTATACAATTAATTGGATAGATTTGAGTTGTTCGAAGATCAATTCAAGCAAGAAGGCTATTTTAGTGAAATGTGAAAAGCTGTGTACGCGGGGTGACGAGCACGTACTCGGTCTTATATGGGCAAGACTTATTGATTTAAAGTCTTAAGCATTTTTAAGTATTAAATGAATAATTGTGGACATTTATTCAATCCTCTATTTTCCATGCCTCAAATCCTTATTTGTCGAAGTTATTTTTATATGATAAATTGGTGTGATTGGTACTTAAATTTTGTGTGAATTCTCTATGTTTGTTGATTCGATATTCCCCCGTAAATAATTATATTATGGGTTTTACAATCTGCAAATAATTAAGTAAATCAGTTTAAAAAGAGGCATTATATATTTATCGGAAATTTGGATTAAAGAATGTGTTATCCTATGCTGAGTTAATTTCCATCCTTGTTGTTGTTTTTGAGGTTTTATATAAGTTGTGTGGAGACTTGGGCTAATTGTTGTGGAATTAATTATTTTTGTCATATTTTTGGAATTGGTTGTTGCCTATGGGCAATTTATGACATGTTGTAATATTTGAGCACTTGATGTGCAATTGTGACATATTATAATATTTGAGCACTTGATGTGCAATTTGTGATGTGTTGTGATATTTGAGCACTTGAGGTGCAAGTTGTATTATGTTGTGATAATTACTTTTGGGACTATGAAGCGATACCTCAGGAGCTCCCCCTGTCTTGCATATTTTACCCCGGGAGCTCCCTTGTCTTGCATATTTACTTTAGGGACTACGAGGTTGTACCTCGGGAGCTCCCCTGTCGTGCATTCACTTTTGGGACTACAAGGCGGTACCTCGAGAGCGCCCCTGTTGTTTACTCCAGCTGTATTGTGTTGGCTTTTCGTACGACACTCTGAGGATTTGTATTTCTAGTATGTACTTGTCTTCGATGAATGAGTTATTTTAAATAAAAGAAACTACTATTATATTTTAATTTAATAAGTTTTACATCCAAACCAATAGCTTATCGGATGCTTTATTTTAATTGAAATGTCATTTTCTTCACTCAAACCATTTCAAAAATAAATTCATTTCTTTGTTGATTTCTTACTTGATTTAAAAATTATAACCTTACTTTATTGAAAATAAATTGATCGTGTGGATTTTATATATTGATATTTTTGGCACGTGAGTTGTCCGTGCGATTATGATAGAAATATGGGCACGAGGTACCGTTGAAATATGAAAGTGGATTGAGACCCATATTTTTACGATTATGAAATGAGGTGTCACAAGGTGACTTTTATTTGAAAGAATTACATTCCAAAAATATCATTTGAAAGAACTATAATGAAGGATATTTATTGGAAAGAATTATATTCGAAAGGTATTTATTTGAAGGAAGTATATTCGAAATATATATTTATTTGAAAGGATTATATTCTAAAGATTATTATCTGAAAACTTATATTTGAAAGATTTATACTTGAAGTACTTACATTTGAAAGACATATATTTGAGGGACTTGATTAATTGGTTATTTGTGTTCCTTGTTCATTTAAGCAATATTTATGGTGTTCTTGTTGCCTTACTGTTTATATCACTGGTTGATTATTTTTATCATCACTGTTATTGGCTTACTATTATTTTTATGCTATATTGCACAGGTTATTAGACTAGTGAGTGTCTTGACTGTACCTCGTCACTATTCTACAGAGGTTAGTCTTGTTACTTACTGGGTACCGACTGTGGTGTACTCATACTACATTTCTACACATTTTGTGCAGATCAAGGTATTGGAGATATCGGACTCGGACAGAGTTAGAGTGTGATAGCAAGGACTTAAGGTAGAGTTGCTTGGTCATCGCAGTCCCTTGGAGTCTTTCCATTTTATTGTATTGTCAACTTTTATTCGAACAGTATTGTATATTCGATCCTTGAGAGCAGTACATGTATTCGGTTAGAGTTCGTGACTCAGTATTACCACTCTTGGGAGGTTGTATCACTATTTCTGTTGTTGGTTTTGACACTTGTATTAAATTCTATTTCAAAAAATGGCTTGAATTGTTATTATCATCGGCTTACTTAGTCTTAGAGACTAAGTGCCATCACAACGCCTGTGGTGGGATGGTCGTGACAGCACCACTAACAAGCATGGAGTCAGTTGGAGGATGTTCAATCTTGATTCTTAAAATAAAGCTCACTTTCTTCCTCGAAGTTGGACTTTTCTTGAGCTCTTTCCACACTCTCAAGTTGGTGAGCACAGTGAGCCTCAACCAATATGTTCATTTGAGCTTCCAAAGTGCGGATATTCTCATCATTTTGAGTCAAAACTTGTTTCAAGTCCTCGAGTACTAAGTTGTGCTTCTCCTCATTTTCAAGAATGGCCTCCAACATGAGCGACATCCTCTCATTTTGAGAATTTGAGAGTTCTTCTTGGTTTTGACCAAGTGCCAAAGAAGGATTTTTGGCTTCAACCTCTAAGGAAGGTTCTTGACTATCATTCACTTCCGAGGCTTTTTGGACCTCTAAAGCTTCAAGCATTTCTCTCATTTGTAAGTTCAACCTTTCAAGCGCCCAATCATTCTGGAGGCTATTTTCCAAAAGATCTTCCAAGGAATGTTGCTCTTTGTTTCCTCCTTCAAGTAGGCATTCCACCATGAGCTTGAACTCTCAATTTTGACCATGATCAACTTCTTCCCCTTCCATATCCCTATACTTGTCATCACAAAAAGTAGAATCATCATAGCGGGGGTTTGGGGAAGGGAAGGACAAATAAGCACAATTATCCCAATGGTCATTTTGACCACCACATTTATCACAAATACTCTACCATGGGTTTGAGATTGTGCCCACAATCCGCCCCCGAAAGAATTTAAATAATTTTGCCCTGAGTGTGGTCTTCCACAATTAGGACAAGGGTCATCAAATTATGAACAACTACCATCCGATCAATTTTCATTATGTTATGCCATTTTTCAAAACTAAGAAAATAAAAAAGAAAACAAAAAAAATAAGAAAATAATTACTCAAATATTCACAAGTTTGGATCAAAGCACATACGCTTACTTCTCAAACAACCTAAATACGCCAAATTGTTCCTCGGCAACGGCGCTAAGTTTCATCACGTCCAAAATCCACTACTAAAAACTAAATGGACACGGTCGCATGCAATATAATTTACCCAACTATGAGTCAGGATCGAATCCCACAGAGAACAATATGTAGGGGATTAGACGTGTAAGAGAATTATCACTTATTATGCTAAGCCAAACACTTAGAAAGGTATTGAGAAAATATTTATAACTAATTGTAAAAATGTAAACTAACCTAGAAATCAAATAAAACGATCAATGGATACAAGCATGGAAGCATTGGAAATTACACTCAAGTAACGATCCAACGTATTCCACGATTTTACAAATATGAGTGAGTTGATGTTAATTAGCCTCGGGTAATAATTCTATATTAGCTTCTTCCAAAGACTAACAAGACTTCCTAATTGAATTATCCCTAAAACAATTAAGATATTAAGCACACCCGAATATGGCTACAAGTAGTTCAATCATATCCCTAGGTAGAATCTATAAAGTGAGGGTTAACGCCTCAAGTTCTTGTTAGTTAATCTTTCTCAACCCCAAATTATCTTTTCCAAAATTAATTCGAAGTTAATGGGCGAGTCCTAGGGTTAGTTAATCCCTTACAGAAAAAGAATAATTAAAGAAACAATAACTCACTTCATAATAAATAAAAACCGTTCAATACATAAGCACAACAAGATATCTAATCCACACTTTAAATATGAATATTCCCATAAACAAGATTTAAGTGTTGGAAAAAATACTACACAATAAGATATTCAATATGAAGCAAGAAAATGAAGAAACAAACATAAATGAGTAAGAAATTCTCAACCAAAAGCTTCAAATCTTCAAGACCCAAGTGTATGTGAAAGAACCTTAGCTCCAAAACTTGTCTTCTTAGTCAAGAGATGTTCAAGATGTGCAGAGACTGACCCAAGATGCTTTACAAATGAGCTAGGTCGTGCATTAAAGGGTTTGGGATGAAGAAAATCTGAAATGACAGAAGCGCACAGAACTGAAACGCGACATTCGCAATTACGAATATTAGTTCGCAATTGCGAACCTTGACATCACTGTTAACATCGCATTTGCGATCTATATGTTCGCAATTTGATAACTAGGCATTGTGCACTTGGTTTCACATTTGCGATGAATGGGTTTGCTTTTGCGAATATTGACTGTCAGGTTTGACTTTGCATTTGCGACCCTCATTTCACATTTGCAAAAATTGACTGGAATGGTTGACTTCGCATTTGCCAAGTTGATGTCGCATTTGCCATAGCTGAGGCCATTTTCCAGATTTCTTCTTTTCAACTTTTTTTTGACTCGTTTCACTTAGTTTCTTCATGATTACTTCTAAATCACATAGAACATGTAAAATAGAAGTAAATGACATTAAACACACGATTTTATCAATCAAACATAGCAAAAATCTAAGCTTAAAGGTGAGATACCAACTTATCATTGACCGGATGACTAATGTGTAAGCAGCTCCAGAATGGGGTTTTAATGGTTCTGTTATCTCCGTTGTGTGATTATGGATTTAGGAGCGTGTTTGGATTGTGATTTGGAAGTCCGTAGTGGAATAAGAAACATTGGATTTTTGGAAAGTTTGATCGGGAGTGGACTTTTTGATAACGGGTCGGATTCCAATTCCAGAACTTGGAGTAGGTCCGTAATGTCAGTTGTGACTTGTTTGCAAAATTTGGGGTCAATCGGACGTGATTCGATAGGTTTCGGCATCTTTTCTAGAAATTGTATTTCCTTAGTTTCAATAAGCTTGAATTGGGGTGTGATTCGTGTTTTAGGAGTTGTTGGTATAATTGGTTGAGGTCCCGGGGGCGTCAGGTTGATTCCGGATGGTTAACAGATCAAAAGTTGATGTTGAGAGATTGCTAAAGACTTGGCTCTGCTGGTGTAACCGCACATGTGGAGCTTTGCATGTGCGGACTAGAATGCCCAAGTGCGAGTTTGGAGGGGAGTGTGTAGGTGGCCATCGGTGTGAGGGAATTGCTGCACCTCCGTGACTGCAGATATGGCAAGGGGACCGCAGAAGCGAAATTGGCAGGTGAGCTTGGTCTGCAGAAGCGGCTTTGATGCTCACAGAAGCGAGTCTGCAGAAGCGGAGTGAGGGACCGCAGGAGTGGAAGGAGTCATATATGTGGGAGAGAGGTCGGTTCTGCGATGTCGCAGAAGCAGTTAAGTTTCCGCAGAAGCGGAAGTGCTGGCAGAACACTTAAATACAAGGGTTCGCGATTTTGCTTCATTTTAAACATTTTGAGCTAGGGTTTTGGCGATTCTTGAGAGGATTTTCAAGGGGATTCTTGAGGTAAGTCCTTTGTGCTCATTTTTTTTATCGTTAATCTTGCTTCCCCATTGATTTTCCCACCTAGTTGGTGTGTATTTAAGGTGTAAATTTGGAGTTTGAGGCTAGGGATTTGGAGAGTTTGATTTAGGGATTTAGGTGACGATTCGGTGTTGGATTTTGATAAACTTAGTATGGTTGTACTCATAGTTTAATGGGCTTTCTTTTGGGATATTTATCAAATTTCAAGACATGGGCCCAGGAGCCGGTTTTGAGTCAACTTTTGGCTTTTGATTGATAACGTAGTATTTTCTTGTAGAATTGATTCCTTAAGCCCGTGTTGACTGTATCGCATTGTTTGTGGCTAGATTTGAGGCATTTGGAGTCCGTTTCGCGAGGCAAAGGTGTGTTAAATGGAGTAGAGGTTTTCCCCAATTGAGGTAAGTAACACTTCTAAACTTGGCACTGAGGGTTCGAAACCCCGAGTTATGTATTATATGCTTGGTGTCGAGGTGATGCACATGCCAAGTGACGGGTGTGCGGGCGTGCACCGTAAGAAATGTGACATGGTCAATTCCATAAATCTGTATAGTGGATTTATCTTGTTGATATCCGTATTTTCATCATGTGATAAAGTAATTGAGTTGTCAATCACGCTAGAAATCATGTTTAGGATATTACTAGTACTATTAGAACCCATAGTGGTCGTTTCCTTGTTGTTAACTTATTGATTACATTGAAACGTCGTGATCACTCATATTTATTCGTTGCATACCATATCTCAGTCTGCATTGCTATTTATTGTTGTATCATATCATTATTTTTGGGCTACTTTCACGACATTGTGGGTCGGAGAGAGAGAGAGACTGGAGAGATTGATGACTGAGTGAGGTCGAGGGCCTGATTTAGAGTGACAATTATGGGATCGGGCTGCATGCCACAGCATGTTTATTGATATATGCTTGGATCTGGCTTATTATAGCGCTTGGGATGAAGGAGCCCCTCCGGTGTCTGTACACACTCCTAGTGAGCGCAGTTGATTATATTGAGGGATGGATCTTCCCTGGACATATATTTTGTCCGAACCATTTATATTTGGGAATGAATCTTTCCCTGGCAGGATTGGCCTTATGCAGTACTGAGTGACTGACCGTCAGTTGATATATATATATATATATATATATATGGGATGGATCTTCCCTAGGTTGGATTGGCCATATCAAATACTGAGTGATTGAGTATTCTGAGAGTGTAAGTACACAAGGCTTTTAGCATGGTGCATCACATACAACATGTGCATTAGCATGTAGATGTAGAGAGGTCATACTCCTCATATCATTCAGAATTGATATATCTTTACTTGAATTGAATTTAACTGTTGAACATGAAAGCATGCATACATTTTTGTACTGTTATTTCTCTATTGAACTGGACATGCTGAGGTCTTCACTACCTTTCAGTCCAAAGGTTAGATTTGTTACTTATTGAGTTGGTTGTACTCACGCTACACCCTGCACCTCATGTGCAGATCTAGGTGCTTTAGGTCATGGCGGTCGCTGAGTTGTGGAGTCTAGATTTTCAGATACTATCGAGATATGTGCTTGGCGTTCGCAGACCTTGACTCTCCATCTTTATCTTTCATTTTATGTTTCAGTTTTTATTTCCTAGACAGTGCATTAGACTATCTATTTATGTAGATGCTCATGTACTTGGTGACGCCCCTATTTTGGGAGTGATTTGTATTGAATTATGATTTCTTACTCTGTTTTTAAAAGGTTTCTTAATTTTAATTGTTTCTGTATCTTTCAAAGCTTTAGAGTGTTGAAAATGTCTGCGTATTGGGCTTTCCTAGTACCATGATAGGCTCCATCTCTACAGGTTGGTTTTGGGTCGTGAAAAGTTAGTATCAGAGCCTAGGTTACATAGGTCTCATGAGTCATCAGCAAATTTGATAGAGTCTTGCGGATCGGTACACAGATGTTTGTACTTATCTTCGAGAGGCTGCCGAACCCTTTGGAAAACTTCATATTCTTGTCATGCGGATTTGTTGGTTTTGGTAACTAAATTTTTGTATTCTATTCTCTCACTTATGGTAAGGACACGTGTTACCGGTCAGGACGGACAGCCACCAGTACCACTGAATAAGTCCATGAGAGTCCGAGGTCACGGTAGGGGCAGAGGTACAGCTCGTACAATAGCTAGAGCAGCACCTGCAGATCCACCAGTTACTCCAGCTCAGGAGCAGGTTCCAGATGTGGTTGAGCAGTGGGGCCAGCTTAGCACCAGTTGTGCCCATTGTGATTCCAGGCCTTCAGGAGGCTTTGTCCTAGATATTGATTGTTTGCACTGGCATTGATCAGGTGGTTTCAGATTAGGCCGCCCAGCCACTTCTCAGGCCGGGGAGGTACTCATACCCCCGCCACCTGTACTCCAGAGTAGGTCATGCAGAGACTCCAGACACCGAGGGTACTACCAGCCCAGCTAGTTCGGCTACTCAGACCTAGGTGGTCCCCGTTATGACCGATGATGAGCAGAGGAGACATGACAGATTTGGGAGGCTTTAGTCTCCATCATTTAGCGGTGCTGAGTCGGAGGATGCTCATGGCTTCTTGGATAAATGCCAGCGGATTCTTCGTACGACTGGTATGCTGGAGACCACTGGGGTTTCATTCACTACTTTTTAGTTTACTAGGGCTGCTTTCAGATGGTGGGAAGCTTATGAGAGGCACAGGTTAGTCGGTGCAGCACCACTTACATGGCAGGAGTTATCGGTTCTCTTCTTGGAGAAGCTCATGCAGTAGTCTCGTAGGGAGGATCTGCGCAAACAATTTGAGCAGTTACGTCAAGAGGGCATGTCTATGATGCAGTACGAGATGAGGTTTTTGAGTTGGCTTATCACGCAGTTTGGTTGGTTCCCACTGATAGGGAGAGGATTATGAGGTTCATTGATGGCCTCACATATTAGTTGTGGTTGTTTATGACCAGAGAGAGAGTATTTGGTGCTAATTTTGATGAGGTGTTTGACATTTCTCGGCAGATAGAGATGGTCCACAGTCAGGAGCGTGGTGAAGGAGGATCGGGTGGTTTCAGCGTTGTTCCTTCTGGGGGTCAGTTCTAACACGACAGCGGTCGTCCTTAGGGACACGCTCAGACGTCTCGTCCAGCTCACTATGGTGCATCATCCAGCCATGGTTCATACAGTACTCATTAGGATCAGTCATCTCTCAGTGACCTTCCAGCCCATAGTTCATCCCATGCTCCTTCAGTTCAGGGTTCGTCTGCATCGGGTGCTTCTAGTGGTATTCTGGTTCTCGGGGTCCTCCTAAGTACTTGCCGCCATATTCAGAGAGGGGTTGTTTTGAGTGTGGAGATTTGGGTCACATAAAGAGATATTGTCCCCGCCTTTTAAGTGCTTCTCGACTACGACTTCAGCACTAGTTACTTTACCACCCGCCCAGCAGGCTCGAGGTGGGGATTCGTCAGCTAGGGTTCACTCAAGAGGCGGAGGCCAATCAGGTGCCAGCTAGGCTCGATTCTATGCCATTCCTGCCAGACCAGATATTGTTGCTTTAGATACAGTGATCGGAGGTATTGTCTCAATATGCCACATGGATGCCTCTGTATTATTTTACCCTAGTTCCACTTATCCGTATGTATCCTCGTATTTTTCTCATTATCTAGATATTCCTTGTTAGTCCTTAGTCTCATCTATTCATGTATTTATGCCAGTGGGCGACACCATTGTTTTGGACCGTATATACCGTCGTGTGTAGTGACTATTGGGGGATTGGAGACTAGAGTTGATCTCTTGTTGCTTAGTATGGTTTATTTTAACGTGATCTTGGGTATGTATTAGTTGTATCCATGTCACGCTGTTCTGGATTGTCACACTAAGACTGTGACATTCGCGATGCCGGGGTTCCCAAGGATTTAGTGGAGAGATTCCCTAGACTATGTCCCCAGCAAAGTGATTTCTTATTTGAAGGCCGAACGAATGGTGGGGAAGGGTTGCTTATCTTATTTGGCCTTTGTGCGCGACATTGGTGTTGATACTCCTACTATTGATTCTGTTCCGACGGTGCGAGATTTTTTGGATGTGTTTCCTGCAGACTTGTCGGGCATGCCGCCCGATAGGGATATTGACTTTGGTATTGACTTGGTGTCAGGCATTCAGCCCATTTCTATCCATCATATCATATGGCACCAGTTGAGTTGAAGGAGCATCTTCAGGACCTTCTTGATAAGGGGTTCATTAGGCCTAATGTGTCACCTTGGGGAGCACCGGTTCTTTTTGTGAAGAAGAAAGATGGTACTATATGGATGTGCATTGATTACAGGCAGTTGAACAAAGTTACAATCAAGAACAAGTATCCTTTGTCACACATTGATGATCTATTTGACCAGCCCCAGGGAGCGAGGGTGTTCTCTAAGATTGACTTGAGGTCTGGATATCATCAGTTGAAGATTCGAGACTCGAATATTCTAAAGACTGTTTTCAGGACTCTTTATGGTCATTATGAGTTACTTGTGATGTCTTTTGGGCTGACCAACGCCCCAACAACATTCATGCATCTGATGAACAGTGTATTTCAGCTTTATCTTGACTCTTTTTTCATAGTTTTATTGATGATATCCTGGTGTACTCTCGTAGCAAGGAGGAGCATTCCTAGCATTTGAGAATTGTGTTATAGTAGTTGAGGAAGGAGAATCTTTATGCCAAGCTCTTCAAGTGTGAGTTTTGTCTTAGTTCAGTGGCATTCTTGGGGCGCGTGGTGGTCAGTGAGGGGATTCAGGTGGATCGATAGAGGCAGTTTAGAGTTGCCACAGACCATCCTCAGCTACGGAGATTTGGAGCTTTCTCGGCTTGGCCGGTTATTATCGTCACTTCATGGAGGGTTTCTCGTCTATTACATCGCCTTTGACCAAATTGACCCATAAAAGTGCTCCTTTCAGGTGGTCGGATGAGTGTGAGGAGAGCTTTCAGAAGCTCAAGACTGCCTTGACCACAACTCCAGTTCTAGTTCTACCTTCAGCTTCTGGATCTTATATAGTGTATTGTGATACTTCTTAGATTGGTATTGGGTGTATCTTGATGCAGGGAAGTAGAGTGATTGCTTATGCTTTGCGACAGTTGAATCCCCATGAGAAGAACTACCTGGTTCATGATTTGGAGTTAGCTGCCATTGTTCATGCATTGAAGATTTGGAGGCATTATCTCTACGGTGTGTCTTGTGAGGTATTTACGGATCATCGGAGTCTCCAGTACTTGTTCAAACAAAAGGATCTAAATTTGGGGAAGAGGATATGGTTGGAGCTACTAAAGGACTATCATATCACTATTCGGTATCATTCCCGGAAGGCCAATGTGGTGGCCGATGCCATGAGTAGAAAGCAGTAAGTATGTGTAGCCTTGAATTCATTCTTGTTGGTGAGAGAACGCTTGCAGTTGATGTTCAGACTTTGGCCAACCAGTTCGTGAAATTAGATATTTTGGAGCCTAGCTGCGTTCTAGCATGTTTGGTTTCTCGGTCTTCTTTATATGATCGCATCAGAAAACGCCAGTATGATGATCCCTATTTGCTTGTTCTTAAGTACACGGTTCACCATAGTGATGCTAGAGATGTTACTATTGGGGATTATGGGGTATTGAGGATGCAGGGACGAATTTGTGTGCCTAGTGTGGATAGGCTACGTGAGTTGATTCTTGAGGAGGCCCACAGTTCGCGGTATTCCATTCATCCAGGTGCCGTGAAGATGTATCAGAATTTGAGACAGCATTATTCGTGGATAAGAATGAAGAAAGATACAGTGGGGTTTGTAGCTTGGTGCCTCAACTTCCAGCACGTAAAGTATGAGCATCAGAGATCTGGTGGATTGCTTCAGCGGATAGAGATTCTAGAGTGGAAATGGGAGCGGATCACCATGGATTTTGTAGTTGGATCGGTAGGTTTGAAAGTTGAGGTTAAAGGACATAGCTTCAGTGAAGGTGTAGTGGAGAGGTCAGCCAGTTGAGAGGGCTACTTGGGAGACGGGCGGGAGATATGGAGCAGATATCCACACCTATTTGAGACTCCAATTACATTTCTAGACCCGTTCGAGGACGAACGTTTGTTTAAAAAGGGGAAGATGTAATGACCCAGCCGATCGTTTTGAGAGTTATAACCCTGTTCCCTCATTTACTTCTCATTTTGTACTTTATAGCTGTTATGTGTCTTGTCGGGGTAGTCGGTTTGGGTTCGGAGAGATTTCAAAAGGAAATGAGATACTTAATCTCATGGTTGAAAGCTTAAGTTAAAATGGTTGACCGGATGTTGACTTATGTGTAAACAGCTCCAGAATGAGGTTTTGATGGTTCCGTTAGCTCTGTTAGGTGATTTTGGACTTAGGAACGTGTCCGGATTGTGATTTGGAAGTTCGTAGTGGAATTTGGCTTGAAATGGCGAAAGATTGGATTTTTAGAAAGTTTGACCGGGAGTGGATTGATATCGGAGTCGTATTCTGATTTCGGAAGTTGGAGTAGGTTTGTAATGTTATTTTTGAATTGTGTGCAAAATTTGGGGTCAATCGAATGTGATTTGATAGGTTTCGGAGTCGTTTGTAGAAGTCGGAATTCCGTAGTTTCAATAGGCTTGAATTGGGGTGTGATTCATTTTTTGATGTTGTTTGATGTGATTTGAGGGCTCGACTAAGTTTGTATGAGATTTTAGGACTTTTTGGTATAATTGGTTGAGGTTTTGGGGGCCCTGGGTTGATTCCGGATGGTTAACGGATCAAAAGGTAAAGTTGAGAGATTGCTGAAGACTGGGCTCCGCTGGTATAACCGCATATGCGGAGCTTTGATCGTAGGTGCGAGCCCGCAGGTGCGGACTGCAATGCGTAGGTGCGAGTTTGGAGGGGAGTGTGCAGGTGGTTGCCGGTGCACGAGAATTTCTGCACCTGCGTGACCATAGATGCGGCAGGGGGACCGCAGAAGCGGAATTGGGTAGGAGAGCTTGGCCCACAGAAGCGGAATTGGGTAGGAGAGCTTGGTCAGCAGAAGCGGCTTGGATGCTCGCAGAAGCGAGTCCGCAGGAGCAGAATGAGGGACTGCAGGATTGGAAGGAGCTACAGATGCGGGTGAGAGGTCGCTTCTGCGACGCTACAGAAGCGGGAGTGCTGGCAGAACACTTAAACACAAGGGTTCGCGATTTTGCTTCATTTTAAACATTTTGAGCTTGGGTTTTGGCGATTCTTGAGAGGGTTTTCGAGGGGATTCTTAAGCTAAGTCCCTTGTGCTCATTTTTGATCGATAATCTTGCTTCCCCATTGATTTTCCCACCTAGTTCGTGTGTATTTAAGGTGTAAATTTGGAGTTTGAGGCTAGGGATTTGGGGAGTTTAATTTAGGGATTTGAGTGGCGATTTGGTGTCGGATTTTGATAAACTTGGTATGGTTGGACTCGTGGTTGAATGGGCTTTCGGGTTGGGATTTTTATCAAATTTTGAGACGTGGGCCTAGGGGCGGCTTTGAGTCAACTTTTGACTTTTGATTGATAACTTAGTATTTTCTTATATAATTGATTCCTTAAGCCCGTGTTGATTGTATCGCATTGTTTGTGGCTAGATTCGAGGCATTTGGAGGCCGTTTCGCGAGGCAAAGGTGTGTTAAATGGAGTTGAGATTTGCCCCGATTGAGGTACGTAACATTTCTAAACTTGGCTTTGAGGGTTCGAAACCCCAAGTTATGTGTTATATGCTTGATGTTGAGGTGACGCACATGCCAAGTGACGAGTGTGTGGGAGTGCACCGTAAGAACTGTGACCTGGTCGATTCCATGAACCTGTATATTAGATTTATCTTGTTGATATCCATGTTTTTAGCATGTGATAAAGTAATTGAGTTGTCAATCACGCTAGAAATCATGTTTAGGCTATTACTGGTACTGTTGGGACCTATAGTGGTCATATCCTTGCTGTTGACTTATGGATTACATTGAAACTTCATACTCAGTCATATTTATTCGTTGCATACCATATCTCAACCTCTGTTGCTATTAATTGTTTTATCATACCATCATTTTTGGGCTAGTTTCACGACATTGTGATCCCGATAGAGAGAGACTGGAGAGATTGATGACTGAGTGAGGCCGAGGGCCTGATTTAGAGTGACAGTTATGGGATCGGGCTGCATGCCGAAACATGTTTATTGATTTATGTCTGGATTTGGCCTATTATAGAACTTGGGTTGAAGGAGCCCCTCCGGAGTCTGTACACACCCCCAGTGAGCGCAGTTGATTATATTGAGGGATGGATCTTCCCTGGACATGGATCTTGTCCGAACCATTTATATTTGGGGATGGATCTGCCCTTGGTCTGGATTGGTCTTATACAGTTTTGAGTGACTGACTGTCAGTTGAAATATATATATATATATATATATATATATATAT
>MDKJ01205123.1:0-12832 GCA_005239525.1 Nicotiana knightiana | reverse complement strand
CGGACTTTACCGAAATAGGCACCCTGGCATTAGGGGTCTAACGCCAGGCACCCCCTGGCGTTAGGGGTCTAACGCCTGGCTAACACCAGGCACCCCCTGGCGTTTGGGGTCTAACGCCTGGGTAACGCCAGGCTTGTCCCGGATCGCTCCTTTTTGACTCTTGCACGTATTTTCCGACGTTTATGCTCTCATTTAGCTCGGCTTCCATTTCCAACTCACCTACACATTAAATAAACTCCATTAGGCACATACGACGTGTATTTTTATCATTAAAGCACATAAAATGCAAGGTATATAATGCTTAAAATCATGAATTCTAGCCACGCATCAACCTCGGGAGCTGTCGCACATTTACTTTTGAAACTACGAGGCGGTAACTCGGGAGATCTCCTTGCATATTTACTTTGGGATTACGAGACAATATCTCGGGAGATCTCATGCTGTTGTTTATCCCTATGTGTTGTGTTGCTACTTCCTGTGGCTTTTCTTTTGCTTAGACTAAGGTTGCCCATCACTCCCTCGCTCTTTTTTGAAGGCCCTTTCAATTTTCTTTCTAGTACGGTTCCTCCATAAGAACACTGAACGCCCAGCTTCGCAGAGCAACTCTCTCCCCAACCCACAGCATAGTATGGAATCTGGATCCTTTCATCGAGCACCATTTCTTATAGATATAAAGGTGTTCTGACTCTATTGGATCAAGTCATAACCTAAGCCTTCTACTAGTAGACTACTATGGAGAGACTATAAGGAAGGAGAATTAGCGACATCTCCTTCGAGAAGAGCCCATATTCTTTTAGTAACACTATGAGATAGATTTTGTCTCTTATTACATTGTTATATTCTTCTGCAATATTATATACCAGTGGGCCCTAGCCTGACCTCGTCACTACTCGGCCGAGGTTAGGCTTGACACTTACTTGGTACCGTTGTGGTGTACTCATGCTACTCTTCTGCACATGTTTTGTGTGCATATCCAGGTACTTCGTATCAGCACCGTCATTAGTGACCAGTGAGACTTTGGAGACTTCAAGGTATATTTGTCGCGTCCGCAGACCTCCGAGTCCCCCTCCTATGTCATTTACCTTTTCGTACCTTTTTCTTAGACTCAGGTGTATAGAGATACTAGATTTCTCATGTAGCTTGTGACTTATGATTTTCTAGGTTTGGGGAGTACTGTGTATGCTAGAGTGTTGCCTATTGAACATGTCGAGCGGCATAGTTATCAGCTATTTAATTAATTATCTATTGCAGTTAGTTGTTAAGTTCTTACTTTTATTTTTGTTGTTTCTGCAATTTGTTAGGCTTACGTAGTCGTAGAGACTAGGTGCAGTCACGAAGTCTTAGGAAGGAGATTTGGGTCGTGACAGTACATTATTGTAGTAGTCATTCTTTGGCAACGATGGCACCTTATATTCAGGTGCAAATGGAACCTTGTAGTAGTCATTCTTTGATACAGATGGCACCTTGTATTCTTGTTTGGGTCTTGAGGGTGCCTTGTAATAGTTATCTTTTGGAAGAGATGTCACCTTCTTGTAGGTATCTTTTGGAACTGATGATTTGTTATAATAGTAATTCTTTGGCAAAGATGGCGCTTTGTATTCCTTTTTAGGCACTGAAGGTACCTTGCAGTAGTTATCTTTTGGAAGAGATGGCATCGTGTGGTAGTTATGTTCTGGAACAAATGGCTTCTTGTAGTAGTCATTTCTTTGGCAAAGATGGCGACTTGTATACATGTTTAGGCACTGAGGGTGCCTTATAATAGTTATATTTTGGAAGAGATGGAACCTTATTGTAGTTATATTCCGGAACATAAGGCTTCTTGTAGTATCCATTCTTTAGCAAAGATGACGCCTCGTATACCTGTTTAGGCACTGAAGGTGCTTTGTAGTAGTTATCTTTTGGAACAGATGACACGTTCTTATAGTTATTTTTTGGAACTGATGGCTTCTCGTAATAGTTATTCTTTGGTGAACTAGATTGCACCTTGTATTCATGTTTAGACATTGAAGGTGCCTTGTATTGATTCTTGGAGAATTCTGGCCATAGTGCAGGTTGCAATCAAGAAAAATGCCAATGCACAAACAAATTGAGGCATTTGTTTCTTCATTTGGCTAGATGATGTTTTCCCCCTTTTTCTTGTGTATTTGATAATGGAGTAACTAGGAGTTTATATAACCTAATTAAGAAGGTGACTTGATGATTTGAATGCTTAAAATAATCCAAAACACATCTGAGATTTTCCTTTTTTTTGGTTAATATTGTTCCACTAAGGTCTTGAGATAATGGGATGCCATGAACATATCATACACCTTAGCTTGGCTCGCTTATTAACAAAAATTAAATCCAAACTTTTATTGACTTCCAAGAAGAAAGAATATAAAATTATTGGAGAGGAAAAAGAAAGAAGAAAATAATATTTAAGTCGTTAGACTTTTGGCTTATCTTACTAACTATATTTATTATAATGGAAAGATAGCGATTTTAGTCCCTGCGTTATAGTCTAATTCTGCTTTATATAAAGTGCAAAATTTTAGTTCTTAAATCTGACAATGTTAACTCTAGATTATTTTCTAAACCACTTCTGGTGGAACAACATAGGCACTTGTGAAAGAGAACAGTATAAAATTTGTATATTTTTTTTGTATACATATATATATTCTGTATGTTATATATAAAAGTTATACAAATTTTATATTTTTTTTTTACTAACAAATATAAATAGTTACTTGCGTGTGCTAAAAGTGATAATTCTCTTATACCCAATAGATTAGAGGTTACAGCCCATTTTTAACTCCACGAGACTATCAACAAAATGAAAAATATATACAAACATCTTAGGAGTGCATTGAAGGAGAATTTTGAGTAACAATAAAGTTGTATCCGTGTGACTATAGGTCAGGGGTTCGAACCGTGAAAGCAGCCATTAATGCTTGCATTAAGGTAGGCTATTTACATCACACCCTATAGGTATGGCCCTTCCCCAAATTCTACGTAGTTAGGGAATGCTTTGTGCACCAAGCAAACGTTTTATCTTAGAGAAATCTACGCGGTATGCCTACTGGAAACACCAGTTCACTCCATATCAAAGTACAATATTAGAATATAGTATTCAGACCAACAAATTACAACATTCTAATAAAAATACAATATATCATAATATTTTAATTTGGAATATTGTATTAAAAAAAAACATACCACAATATTCTAATGAAGATTATAATATTCAAATCAATGTACCATGATACTCTATTGAAGAATATAATATTCAAATAAAATATACCATAATATTTTAATTTAAAATATATTATTCAAACAAAATATTCGAATTTGGAATATCGTATTCAAACTAAAAATACTTTTACTTTATTGGAATATTATTATATATATTTTATTTTGATTGGAATACTAACATACTTTAATAGTATACAATTGCTAGTTATTGTGTAATAAAAAGTCCTATTTAATGAATAATCTTCTCTTATGCTCTTTAATTTTGGTCATCTTTATTTTATTGGATTATATAAAACTTGTATGCTGGAGGAAAAAAAAAAGAAATATGGTGGAGAAGAGGAATAGGTTTCGATTAGGAGAGATGTGAATCTTAATATTATGCACATACACATTCAATAATCATAGCTACGTTTAAGGGATATTATCCCCTAAAATATTGGTAATTAGGATTTTGTATATTAGTAAATGGGATACAGGATGTAATTATTTAAGGATTTCCAATGTAATTTCTATATTTAGGCATATAATGAGTGCATCACATAAGTATTTCCTATGTAATTATTTAAGAGTGCATCACACGAGTTTTGTGTTGTCCAATCTTTAATTACATAGCTTCTACAATCTTTAATTAGTCTTCTTGATAGGCCACATTTTTAATTATTCTCTGTAAAAATTGCACGGGAGTACTATTTGGTCGCCCCCATTTAACCTATACTCATATTTTTAAAATTATTTAACCTATACCATAATTTTTACAACTTCAAGCGCATCCTGCTTCCTGCTACCTGTGTGCCCCTTTCTTCCTCCCTTCTTTTCTACTATTTATTCTACTCTTCATTTTTTGTAATTTATAGTATATTTTACTGCTGATTTGTTCATAGTGACTGCCATTTTATTGAAACAGCGTTTAAGAACTTTTCTTCATCTATTTATAATTCATTGTCTCTATCTTGTGTTTCTTCCAATGCCGATTAGGATGTCCTGTTTCTCCAGTGATTTCTGTTAAAGAGGTGTTTAATTAGTTTGTCAGTAAATAGAGAACAAAACTTCAGCTACAAGTTTTTACAAATGAACTAAATAACTTCAGCATCTTTTGCTGAAGTTTTTGAAAAAGCTTTATGACAAAACTATTGGATCCAGGACAAAACTTCAGCTAAAACGTGCTAAATACAGCAAATAGAGAACACAACTTCAGCTAGTAGAATGCTTAAGTTCAGCAATTACAAACAACTTCAGGTCCATCTACTAGAATGCTGAAGTTTGTCTGATTGCCTTTGCTACTTCAGGCCCTTATGCCTGAACCGCTTGCAATTTTTTTTGCAAAGCGGGTACAAGTTAAAACGTGATTCAAAAAGGGGGTATATTGCCTTTGCTACTATTTTCAAGCATTACAGACAAGTCCCCTCTAGTCTCCTTGTCCTGGCCCATTTTTACCTTTAATTTGAGCTTCATTTTTAGAATTTTGAAGGGTGGTTAAGAGTACCTAATGTAGTGATTATTTAGTATCGAAAATTTCAATGAGGTTGCATCAGCATCTACGTCGATGCGAAGTTTGTCTGATTGCCTTTGCTACTTCAAGCCTTTATGCCTGAATCGCTTGCAATTTTTTTTGCAAAGCGGGTACAAGTTAAAACGTGATTCAAAAAGGAGGTATATTGCCTTTGCTACCATTTTCAAGCATTACAGACAAGCCTGGCCCATTTTTACCTTTAATTTGAGCTTCATTTTTAGAATTTTGAAGGGTGGTTAAGAGTACCTAATGCAGTGATTATTTAGTATCGAAAATTTCAATGAGGTTGCATCAGCATCTACGTCGATGCGAGGAGTACAACTTAATGATCTTTCCACATATATCTCTTAGATTAGTATAAAAAAATGCTAGATTCAGTTGAACTCATTCAATGAGGTTGCATCAGCGGCTACGTCGATGCGAGGAGTACAACTTAAATCATGAATGGGAGGGTGTGTTGTTGGGATGAAGATTGGAAGATGAACGACATAGCTGTTGCCTTTCATTATAGAAAACAACTTGCAATATTGACTACAAAAATTTTACAATATTCGCGATATAGACAGATACTACATTGATTTTTAAAGAAAAACAGGTTTATACTTTTTATCATTGTTTCTTCATTCTTCATCATAGATCTCATCTAGGGATTTTGAAATACCGTATATATCTTTGTGTTGTGCCCCGAATCCGCCATTATCCTCCTCTGGAGAAATGTCCAAACCCATTCCTCTTAGTAAATCTTCATAGGATGCAGAGAGATCTTGTGATGTCAACTGGTGGTACTCAACAAGATGTCTAAGGCATTGGTTCTCCCTATTCAAGTTTGCATTTTCATTTGCAAGCCTTGATTTTTCAGTAAGAAGTGCCTCCATTTGGAGCCTCACCTGAGCAAAGTTTAAAAGGTAAAAAGAGTTGGTTTAGATGCAGATATCTATGCAGAGTTGATAGTAAGCAATTTGAGTGTCAAGGTATCACTCTATATTATCATACCACGTGATACTGTCAGTTTATATAACATAAATTTATTCTACATTGCATCATGGTTCACGTAGTCAACAATTTGAGTGTCACGATTCAAGTAGAATCACTCTACATAAATATATTCTACATTGCGTTCATGGTTCACGTATTAAGCAATTTGAGTGTCACGGTTCAAGTAGAGTATAAACAATTTGAGTGTCACGATTCAAGTATCTACCATATTGATACATTATACTGTCAGTTTATACAAAGTAAATCCATATCATAATTCAAGTAGTATCACTCTATGTGATAATTTTAAATCTTTCATATGATATTATCAGTTTATATAATTTAAATCTATTCTACATTGTATCATGGTTCACAAAGTAAACAATTTGAGTGTCACAGAAAGTTATAAACAATTTTGAGAGTCACGATTCAAGTAATATCACTCTCAATGATATATTAATATACTGTCAGTTTATATAACTTGAGTGTCATTACCAGGTCATCTTCTTCTGGTGGTATCCCTTTGTCAAAGCCGTCGCGAAGTCTTCTATTCTCCTCCTCCAAAAGAGCAGAACGTTCTTGCATAAAGCGTAAGTCTGATCTTATTGATTTTAGTTCTCGAGCTAATGTGGCCGCTTTTGATGCCATGGAAATTGCAAGCTACACAGAGATTATGTCAAGTTAGCATTTTATCACAAATACAGCAGCAGCAGCAACAAAAACAATAACAATGCCTCAGTCACAAATCAGTTGGAGTCGGGAAAGACAAATGTAGCAAAAGTAACTATAATCATTCTTAGAGTAATAACAACAACAATCCAGTGAAGTCCCACAAGTGGGGTCTCGGGGAGTAGAGAGGTTATTTCCGATAGGAAGGAATGAAGGGGTACAAACAAGCAATAGAACACAAGAAAAAGGAATGAAGGGGTACAAACATTTTTGGCTTTCTTGAACTTTCCCAGCTCTTTTGTGACTTGCCCATTTTCTTTTTTGGTATCATCATCTTGTTGTGAATCCTCTGAGCAATCTTCCAATTTCCTCTTCAATCCTTTGTTGCCTTCTTCACTCTCTTTCTTTTCTTTATCTCCCTCATCTTTACCTTCCTTTGATTGATTTTCTCCACTTTTTGCCTTCTCCATTGTGCACTGAAGTATATCTGTCAATGTGGGTGGTTTTGCTAGATCTCTTGCTCCCTAGATACGAAAAATACAAAGGATTGCTTGATCAATAACTCCATCTTTACCTTTTAGGCTCCCAAACTATATGCACGTGCAAACACAATTTCAACTTCTAAATACTCTTTTTCAAATATATTATGAGGTGCATTACCATGGGCGAAGCTACTTGTAAATAAGGTTCGTCGGAAAATTACACTGCGTATATAGATGAAGTATTAGATTTTAAAGGTATATATAACATACATTGAACACTATTTCTCGGAGAATTTTTTTTAATTATTTCAAGTTTAAACACCCTTTAGTAAATTCCTGGCTTCACCACTGTACATTACTCTTTCAAATACGCGATTTTTCAACTTCAACAAAATATTGTCAAACTGTTATGCCTCAAAAGTTACATTCCAGAACTATAAAAAAAAATACCTAATGCTTAACAGTATTCGGTCGCAGAGCTACATTGAATCGAGGGGTGTCAAGCGATACCCTTTTGTCGAAAAATTACACTATATTGCTACATAATTTTTTATATTTTATGTATATTTACTATATGTGACTCCTCTTGACTTTTCGACGTAGCTAATTATTTATTTTTTGACACCCTTTGATGAAAATTCTGTCTCCGCCACCGACAGTATTCATGAGCAACTTCAGTAAAAACCTCAATTTCACAAACCAAACTTTTTTTCAACAAATCATATAGCATTCCTTAACACAAAAAGCCTTTTGAAAAATTATACACAATTAATCCCTATATATAACCTGTAATCATAGATTAAAACAAGTGGTATATATATACCTGAAGGGCATTTTCAAGATTGTTAGATAACTCTGAAAGAGTGTAAGAAACAGAATCAAATCCTCTTAGTAAAAGCATAGCATCCTCCTTCATTCTCTTTGATTTATCCTCTCCTGCTCCATCACTCTACAACAAGCAATTTTCAAACAAAATTAAACATAAATTTACCAATTAAAAGAAAAAGACACAAAAAAAAATTCTTTCAAAAAAAGTTTGAATTCTGTGCATTAACGTTGTAAAAGATATTTACTCAATCAGATCATTTCCTAGGTAACTAACGTCATTTCACATGTTAAAATTCACTGATAATATAAAATATTACTAGTTAAATTTACCTTTTGAGCAGGGAGGGGAAAATCAATAGGGAGTCGATTTTCAAGAAGAGTATCAACCCTACTGCGAAGAGTACTCCAAAAACGTTTATCTGAAGATGGACTGTAAATTGGTGAAGAACCCATCAATCTTGGTGAACCCTGAAAATTAAATAGTGAAAAAATTTGAGCTTTTTTGGGTAATTTATTATATTGAAAATTAACAGCACAAAAAATAGTACCAAAAAAAAAAGAATCTAAAGTTGCAATCTTTAATGTTTTGTCTGAAACAGGAATCAAGAACCTTGTTAATTGAAGCAGGAGATGAAGATTCTACTGAGATTGCCATTTGAGCTTTATGGATTTGGAGAGAGAAAGAAAGTGAATTTGCAGAGAGAGAGTAAAAATCTGTAAGTTTGAATATGTAAGTTTGTAACGGCTAGTTGATGAGGTTGTCTTTAAATAGGAGAGAACATGACACTAACGTTATAATACAACACAAGTTGTCTTGTTGTCGCATTTATTGTTGATTTTGGTGATGGCATCAAACGACTTGATTGACATTTATCAATCCATCACAAGTAAATCTGAAAAACTTAACTATTGTAATTAAAAATTTGTATAGAAGAACGTATCACTTAGCTAGCGTTTGGACATAAATTTGGTTGAAAATTGAAAATAAGAGTTTTTAAAGTTATGTTGAAAAATAATTTTTTGAAAGTTGAAGTTTTATTTGGACATGCATTTTACTTTTAAAAAGTTAAAATTTTGTGAGTGGAAGAAATATATTCATCCAAAAATTGGTCTCTAGTTCTAGAACTTGAAAATTTTTCCTGAAAAAATAATGTTTTCAAAAAAAATTGAAAAATTTCTAGTTTTATGTCCAAACGGGAGCCAATAGTCGCAATTAAGTGTGTAAGTGATACATGTGTGTATGAAGAAAAAAAAAGCGCACGTCTTGTTTTCATTGAGTTGGTATAAATAACGGATGAGAATAAGTATTTATCGATGAGGATTAGGTGATATTTTGTGTCTAACTTGTAATTTGATAATTTGTGTTTGAGTAATTTATTAATAGGAAAAAAGGTGGAATTTTCACATTTTAGTATTTAAAATTGAGCAACTTTATCTATTGTTAAACAATTAAAATTACCCGCCGTTAGGAAATAATCTTGCTTAAGCCTTTGACTTCCTAACGGAATCCAACTGAAGGGTAATTAATTTAAATCATAGTCAAAAGTTAATAGGTAAATTTGGACATTTTTTCTCGAAGAATTTGGACGTGTAAAGTCCATTATTTCACTCTAGATCAATCCAAATGACACGCTAAATACAATTCGATTTACTAATTATAAGGATATAAATAGACTAAAAGTGTAACCTAAAAAATTGAGCAAATTCGAATATAAATGAACAAATTTGAACCATTTTTTTTATTTTAATCATACTACAAAAAAGTTTAAAGAACTTGGGGTTTCGTCATTTGCTATTTTTTTGTATTTTCTAAACTTTTAGTTTTAAGTAATTGATAATTACAGTGTATTTCTAAACTTCTAGTCTTAAATAATTAATAATTACAGTTTTTTTTTTAGAAACTTTGATCTAACAAATCAATAAAAGAGAAAAGACTTGTTCATTTATATTGTTTGAATCCATGCTTAGTCTTAAATAGATTTTAAAATTTCATCACTTGGCTGAATAAATATAATTCGCAATTAATAATGTTTGCACGAAGATTGGTTTAAGTGATATATTTGCTCAAAAATCTGCCTTAACCAATTTTTCGTGAAAAATTTCAGGTATAGATACACAACTTTAACTTGTATTTCTAAAAGAGGCTATTCCATTGCTTGAACTTATGACGTCTTGATTATACGATGACAACTTTTATTATAGCACCAAGGCTTTGTTGGGCTTTAAACTTGGTGTAGCTTAATTTTAAGTTTGGTGTAGCTTAAAGAGTGTGAATGGGAAATGAAAAGAAAATGAAATATTTGAGTTTCCCTCCTTGGCAAAGGGACATTGTCCCATATTGGAGGAAGAAAAGACTTTCGATGGGTATATATACAATTGCTCTTCTTCTAGCTCTTAAAAAGTTGAGAAGAAGGCAAGCTTCGCGCCGTCGCTGTCGTCGTCGCTAGGCTCGGCTTCGGCTTCGGCTTCGATCAAAGATCGATTGATTAATTAATCCGGAATAACCCATGACCCGCGACCCGGTTCAGTCCGTTTTCTATTTTTTTTCCCGCAATATTCCCACCTGTTCCAATAGCTATGACTGTTCTGACAGGTTGTAAACCTTTTCAGAATTAGCGCTAAATGGTCTATAAATATGCCTTGAATCCCAGAATTTTACTTACTAAATTTTTTGATTATCTTCTTTTTCTTCTGCACAATATTTTTCAGTGTGTTTTACGACCATTGAGTGGTTCATCGTTCACCAGAGTTTTTGGTACCAATACGCTGGTGAGTTAAATCATTCTATCCTATGAGGATATATTCCAACACCTTGGGTACTTGAGGGGAATAATTTCCTTAAGGATACACTGTGCATTCAGCGGGCTCGATTTATTCTTATACTGTTTTTCCAGAATTTATTTCGTTAAACTGGTTCTACTAACTTTCTGTTTCTGGTTTTATTTCAGAAAGTTTAATGTTTTATTGATTTTACAGCAAGACAGATTGGATAACAATCTTAAGGAAATTATTTTTTTATTATAATCTGTATTCTGTTTGTGGAGATTAAAACATGTGTGGTTTTCTATTCCTTCTGAATTTTACTATTCTGATTTGAAGATATAAAAACTTCATCAGAGTATTGTAATTCAGAAAACAATTTGAAGAACATAAAAACTTCATCGTGTCCTGTGAAACATTATATAAAAACTTCAGTTTTTATTTATTATACGTACTGTTTATTTTTAATTACAGTATTGTTTATTGTTCTAGGTTTTTCATTAATTGAACTCTTCTGTTGTTGATAGTGAGAAATGGCAATTGATAATGAAAATTCTTCTGCGACTGTTGCGGCAACGACGATTGCCTCGTCAAGCCGAACTGTTGTTCCACCGGCAAGGAAACCGGAGAAATCTTCTGGAGCCAACTTCAAAGGATGGCAGCAAAGGGTGTTCTTCTGACTTACCACACTTGGTATGCATAAATTCACTAGTGAAGAACCTCCAGTGTCTTCTGCGGACATGCCGGACAACGAGAAATTTTATGATTGTTGAGGCGTGGAAGCATGCAGATTTTCTTTGCAAAGGCTATATCTTAAGCGCTTTAGAGGATGACTTGTACAATGTGTACAATGCGATGAATACTTCGAAAGAATTATGGAACGCACTTGAGAAGAAGTACAAGATGGAAGATGCATGCTTGAAGAAGTTCGTGGTTGCCAAGTTTCTAGACTATAAAATGATAGACAGCAAAACTATAGGAACCCAAGTTCAGGAGCTTCAACTTATTTTTCACGACCTTATTGCTGAAGGTATGGTCGTGAATGAAGCATTTCAAGTGTATGCAATGATTGAAAAATTTCCTCCTTCGTAGAGAGATTTCAAGAACTATCTTAAGCACAACCGTAAAGAAATGAAGTTGAAAGATCTTGTGATACATCTCAAGATTGAGGAAGACAACAAAACAACTGAGAAGAAGTCTCGTGGAAATTCAACGATCATGGGAGCTAATATCTATGAGGAGACTTCTCCAAAAAGTAAGAAGAGGAAGAGGTCTTCTGGACAGACTAAGGAGCAGAACAAAAAGAAATTCAAGTGCAACTGCTACAATTGTGGAAAAGTTAGTCACAAAGCCCCTGATTGTCGTCTCCCGAAAAAGGATAAGAAAAAGGGACAAGCCAACATAGTGGAGAAGAATGATGACATTGATGATCTTTGTGCAATGCTTTCGGAATGCAATCTAGTTGGACATCCGAAGGAGTGGTGGATCGACTCTGGAGCCACTCGACATGTTTGTGCTGTCAAAGAAGCATTTGCGACTTACTTTACTGTTGGTAAGGCTGTATTGTGGTCCGGTCCCAGCCCGGGACCGGCCTAGGCCCGCCAGCCCATATGGATTTTGGGATAAACGGGCTGGCCCGTATGGTCCGGACCTAAGTGGTCCTAAGAGCCCATAGTGGGCCGGTCCTTAATGGTGAGACCGTGAGCCCGGGACCGGCTTCCATTGGTGGGCCGGTTCAACCGAGCCTAACAACTATTTTTCAAAACAAAAAAAAATTAAAATTGGCCAACGGTTGGAAATTTTAAAAATAGTCGTTGCCTGCCAATTTAGTTGTTTGGCACTTTCAAAAATAGTCATTTTCCCCACAAACTTTGTTTTAACACCAAACTTTTTATAATTACATTTTTTCCCTATTCTCAACTATAAATACCCCCTCATTCTTTTATTTTTTTCTCACAAAATCATCAATCTCTCTCTAATTTTCTTCTATAATTGCTTACTTTATTATTGCAATTTGTGAAAAATTATGAAGTTGGTGAATTGAAGTATTCAAGTCTTCAACGATGTACAATTTTCAAAAAGTTGTCGTCAATTCGGTAAACTCATTCCAACTCTTAAGTTTTAATATTATAGTTTTATTTGTTTTACTTTGTATAATTATAATTAATATGGCCTTTTCTTTGAAAAAAATATTTGGTAATAGGGGAAAATCTAAAATTGGTGAATATAGTGGCAAAGCTACTACTCCTCCCCCGGCTCCCCGACCCAAACTTGTTACCCATCCTCCTCCACCTGTTATTCGGATAGTGATAACCTTTTATTTTAATTTACCGATAGTCAATTTTACCATGATATTGCACCAGGTGAACAATTAAAT